>CBVK0100794410.1:0-12600 GCA_900067695.1 Picea abies | reverse complement strand
CTTATAGTGATTCACTTTTCTACTTGAAGTGAAATACACTTTACAATGGAGCATGAGCTTTTTCAAAAAAAAGTAACAAAAAGACAGACTTGAAGTCAAGACCTC
Organism: Picea abies; assembly: GCA_900067695.1. Lineage (NCBI taxonomy): Eukaryota > Viridiplantae > Streptophyta > Pinopsida > Pinales > Pinaceae > Picea > Picea abies. The sequence continues at coordinate 12,495 of CBVK0100794410.1, read as the reverse complement.
TTACTTAATAAAGCAACTTTCAACCAAATGGGATAGAAAAACATATTGTATTATTTAGCAAGAGGATTGTTGTTATTGTTGTTGTTGTTGAGCATGCTAAAAAAAAACTCTTTTCACACAAGAAAATAATTCCACTTATCGATGAAAACAAGGGTTAGATCTCAGTTAGCTTACCCGAAAGATGCATGTTTTCCTATATGTTACCAAATGGGATAGAAAACCATATTGTATTGTTTAGCAAGAGGATTGGGGGTGTTGTTGTTGTTGTTGTTTTTGAAGACGGCCTTGGAGAGCATTCTAAAAAAAAAATCTTTTCTCACAAGAAAAAAATTGTGCTTCTTGATGACAACAAGGGTTAGATCACAATTAGCTTACCTGGAAGATGCACCTTTTGCTATTTGTTTATGATTTTCCTAGATCAAACTAGGAACGGGGAAAAGAGAATACACATATCTAAAAGAGTGGCAACCCAGAAAAAAATAATATAAAACTGAAATAAAACCAAACTAATACTCTACAAAAATTTTAAAAATGCATATTCGAGCTTTATACCTCCGGATCTGACTGAAATGGTCATATCTTGGGAAAACGAAAACCTTTTCAAGTGAAATGAAAAGTGTTCCTAACTGAAATGAGTGTTATGGACGTAATGGACCAGTCCTATCAGCCCAAAAATGTATGAAAATTGCAGAAAATGGCGATGAGAAAACTCGGCTTCATGATCTTGATCTACAACAGGAGCGAGTCTTCAAACAGGCTCTGATACCATGTTTGAGAACATAGGCGTTCTCTCAAAGGAAGAAAACCTTCAATAAATTATCACACAACCATATAAAATATCAACACACTAATTTTTTGACTTGGTAAAACCCCTACGAGGAAACATCCACAGCCCCAACCAACACGACCACTTGGAGCAGTTTATTAATGCAAAAGAAACAACACGACCACTTGGAGCAGTTTATTAATGCAAAAGAAAAAGATTACAAGGAGATTTTACAAGATAGTTTCTCACAATCGATCATCAGAAAATGACCCTCCATGCTCTTTAAATAGAGATCATGGACCAATCAGATGGTAAGCCACAAATCAATGGTTGTTAAGATCAAGGAGAATATGAACCGTCAGATCACTCTATGTCGGGAACATATCGTGACCATCATATTTTCTAATTACAAATGCATACTAATGCATACTAAAGAAACACGCATATACCTAACAACACATTAGACCAAGTAAATATTAACTAACTCCTAAGTGTATAAATATCCTAACACCTCAATGGAGTCCTGTAACTTGATTTGAATCACCAATAAGTTCTTCAAATGTGTGGAGTCTCCATGGTGAAAAATTGCAGTTTGTTTTGTCACCAATCCTTTCTCACCATCAAGAACTTGTAATAATATTTGTCGTACAGCCCATGGAATATCTTCAGCTTCATCCCCAACAACGATGCCAAAAATTTTATCACTAGAAGTCACACCTAGATTGTTTTAGGTGTACGCCTAATACCCATCATAATTTGAATAATTAAATAAATTTATGGTTGGTGGATCAACAAGAAAGAGCAAGAAAGAGGCAACAAACTGTCTACAAAGACATTCCAATGGGCATGGAGTCATAAACACCCTAAAAATCAAATGAAACCAAGTTGCATACCAGGAAAAAGGGTTATATAATGATGAATTTAAGAATGGAGTAGATGACACTAAGCATAATATTCATCAAGCATTGATCCTCTCTGCAAAATGAATTAAAAGAAGACTTGAAGAGAAATCATGAAAGGAGGAAATCACTGCAAATCCTTTGTGGCTCATGAATTCTCCTACCCATGGACAACCATTGATATTCAATACCTAAAATATATTCAAGAAAGAAGATGAAAAAAGAAATGTAAAAAAAAATACAATATGATAAACAATTCTCAGGAATCTTAAATGGCAAAAAATGTGATGACAAACAGGCCCTCAGGATTACAAATAAGTAACTAAATTGCTACTCAAGCTCTCTCCTCTCTTGGATCATGAACTAAACCCCTTCATCATTTTTTTTTTATATATATAGTGTATCATTCATTCCTAATCTAAATAGGTTGAATCCCAAGTGGTTTCATTGTATTCCCTTTTCTCTAGGAGCTGTTACAACAAGGTGAAACCGAAAATCCACCTAGCTCCTATTTTTTTTGGATCTTGTATATTGTGATAAATGCCTTCTAAAATAGGTAATGATGCTTGATACAATGATAGAACACATGTACCTCATGTCTAAATACCTCCTATGAAACCATTATAACCCCCTCATACAGGTGGCATCCCTCCTACAAGTCGAATTTATCACATTGTTAGAGTTTGCAACACAATTTCAGGATTCGCTACAAACTTTCCTGTAGGTGATGTTCTAAAATTTTCTCCCAAACGACGAACTAGGTTGGGATGATTTTTGGTTGGAAAGTAAATGATATTATGATTCATCTCCACAAAAAGTTTTAGAAGAAACCAAATCGTAATTTAAGATTTAAGAAAAAAATACGACTCTCTTGTGTACTAATTTGTTCCAGACTGTTTTAATTTTAGCAGTTCATAGTGCTTTTGTAGGATGCATTGTGAACTTTGTTGTAGGTGTCATTTTTTCCTAAAAACATATCATTTTTGGTCAAAACTGTGCAAGAAACCTTAAAAACCTTTTTTAATTCCTGCTACAACCTCAGGGTGTCTTCTTTTCCTCTTTTAACAATAGCACAATATAGTTTGCAACACAGTGAGTTCATAGCAGAGTTTAAAATTTGCAGCATCAAGCCTTTAGGCTAGGTTTTAGATCATCGGGATATCAATTTGCATAGGGCTAGAGAGGGTTAATATTACAACGAGAATATGCTTCTCAGGACCGAACAGAGGTGAAATTAACAAGTGTTTTTCATGCGAGGAAAACAGGGGGTTTTCAACATAGTGAATTTAGAGCGCACTGAGTTTGCAACAGATTAGGATTGATGACTGTAAGAAAAGGATGCAATTGATATTTTTGACATAAAAAGAAGAAACTTGGATGTGTATAAGGTACACATGATTTATTTTTGAATTGTTGTGAACTTTTATGAGAGTCTCTTGACTCCTGAACATTCCATGTGTTAACACATACTTTGAATGCCAAAGCTCTATCGAGTAATCAAGCATCACAGCCATGTTGTCCAGGTGTCGATGAATATTGAACCATCGCTAGAAAGCATGTCCAAGCACGAAAATGCCCGACAAGTTTCAAGTTTCAAGAAATATTAAGGGGTTGAAATGTTTATCAAATTGTTTTTAGATATGGAAGAAATTGATCCCAGATTTCAAGGAAAAGAATCTTATCTAGATGAGCTATAAACTACTACTTTCTTGGCAGAGAATTATAATTCCAAAACTTGAGGGATTTATTCCATATTCAAGAGTAAACTTCGAGATTTTGGGGAGAGTATATTGGATGATAGATTATTAATCATGTTCTTCGGTTAGCAATCAATAAGTAGATGAAAGTCAATAGATTTCATCCAAGGAAGATGTGTTTCCAGCAATTCCAGATTTATTGCAAATTATTTGAGATTTTATTTGTTTTTAGCTTATTGTCAGATATTGGTTCCACAAAGCTTGTAACAACTTGGATTTTTTATTTTCTATTTAAACTATGTTTTGCAAACTAAAGAGGGGGGAATCCTAGGGGGTTTGAGAGATGTAGGAGAAAAGGTTTGAGTCTTTGATGATTTATGTAAAACTATATTGTATTTAATCCATGCATTATCATGCTCAAAGAATCAAGTTAATGAACAATCTACCTATGTTTATTTTCCATATTAGATTTCCTTCATTTTATCTATTTTCAAAGATGGTTTTCGCGATGCAATAATCATTATATAGTTTCAGATTTAATAACAACAGAAATTTTGTTGTTTATTTCCTGCAAACTATGATTTGTTTTTAGATATTATTATTCAGATCAAAATGACATTTTGATCTGAATATCTTCTTTGTGATGTATAAGGATGAGCATATTGCAGGGCCTATATATTCATTTAAGTGTCACCTTCTTCCATTTCATGCTATCTTTTCAACTGTCTACTCTCCATTAGCTTTCCTTTGACCTATGAGATGCTACCCTTCCAATTGGATTTGAGCCTTATTTCTTCTACTAGACACTTTGTCCTTCTCATTCCTCTTGATCTACCTAATCCATTCATTTTTCTCACCCATTTTAACAACTAACATGTGCTAGGAATTCCCTCCCAACAGTCAGAGAGCATCTTCTAGCTCTAACAAAGGGAACCATCCAGAATCTATATGCATGAAAAAGAAGATTGATTATATGCCATGGATTCTTCAGAAGAAAAACCTCATGGATCACATTCCCGAAGATGCCAAGAATAAGTCAGAAGATGAAGCCCATAAGAAAGTTAATCATCATGCATTAGTTGTTTTACATTCTTCTCCTTACACTTGGATTGTAGATTCAGGCAGTTCCCATCACATCGAAAACACAAAGGATATTATATCCTTTGTAATTGCATGCACGTGGCCTCCTATCCTCATGGGGGTTGACTTTCCAATTGAGGTCACCGAAAAAGGGAGAGTAGAACTATATCATGGAATCTTTGATAATTTTATCCATTTTCCTCAACTTCTGTGAATTTTCTCTCAGTGTATCAAATTACACACTCAGGTTTAGGAAAAAAGGTGGAGTTCACACCAAACTTTGTGTCCATATTCAACATGCAAAACAACTCCAAAATTGTTGTCAGGGAGGTAAATCATAAATCTCGGTTATATACTTTTACTAAATTTATTTAACCTAATTCCCTTATACTACTTATTAATCCTAATGAAATTAGTAGATTATGGCATGAGAGGTTTCGTCACGTGAACTTTAGGTACATGTAGTATATTATCAAGAAGGGGATGGTCACCAGATTACCTGATATCCCCTTTTCCAAAGGGGTTTGTGAAGTATGTGCCCTTGGAAAGAATACCCAAGAGAAGTTCAAGAAAGGGAAGTCTAATAGGGACTCCTCTCCATTGGATTTTATTCACGGTGATATCATGGGTCCATTCGCGCATCCACCCATTGGTAAGGAAAGGTACACGCTTACAATTTTGGATGATTACTCATGTTATACTTGGGTAGTTTTTCTTAGATAGAAGTCAGAGGTCTTTGAGCACCTAAAAGAGTTTAAGGCACTTTTTGAGACTCAATTACGGAGAAATATCAAATCCCTCCAAATAGATAATGGAGGGGAGTATGTCAACAGATATGTTTAGAAAAAATTTCTTGAGGTTCGAATACAGTTACAACACACAATACCATACAATCTACAGTAGAACAGGGTTGCTGAGAGGAAGAATAGATCTCTCAAGGAGATGGTATCTTGCATGTTGCATGCAAGTTTACTTCCTTAAAATTTTTGGACGAAGGTGCTTAACTATGCCAACTACATATAGAACATATCCCCTCATATATTTGTCAAGGATCAAACTCCTTTTGAGGCTTGGAGTACCAAAAAATAGGAAGTTACCCACTTCTATATCTTTGTATCACAGCATGGGCCCGCATTACCTCTTAGAAGAGGAAAGCATTAGATCCATAGAGATACCCATGAATTTTTGTTGGCTACCCAAATGGTGTGAAAGGATACATACTTATTAATCCTTCTACACACTAGCTCATCATTGAGCATAGTGTTCAGTTTGAGGAAATTCTCTCTCATGCTCCACAGGAGCCACATGCAGATAATTTTTTCCTTCCACAAGTTCAAGATGATGAATCTACACATTTAGACTCCACTTCATATTTGAGTTATGATACAGAGTCAGAGGATTTATAGAATTTATATGCACAAACAAAGCATTTAGATTTATATTTAGTACATGCAGATGAGGAGCTAGATCACATGCCCAAGTGGTAATATTCCACACTTCAGGATGGAGGAGCCCTTGTTTGGAATCCAGTGGATTCAAGGAGGACTAGATCTCCATATGAGGATCATCCTCATGTACTTACTTCCACTAAACCCATGATGCCTCCACATTGTTATATGGTTCAGTCTTCATACCCAGATACCTATAGAGAGGCACATGGAACCCTTTCTAGGAAGCAAGAATGCAGAAGGAGTACAACTATCTCCTCGAGAGCCATACTTGGGATCTGGTTTTTCTTCCTTCATAAAGGAAACTTTTCAGATGAATATGGGTCTACAAGACCAAAAACAAAGAATACATACATGTGAGAAGACACAAGGAAAGACTAGTTTCCAAGGGATTTCAATAGAGACACGGGATCGACTATGATGATACTTTTTCTCCAGTAGCAAATTTGGATTCTATTAGGTTGGCCCTTGCCATTGCAGTAGCCAGGGGATGGAAAGTACATCAGATGGACATGAATAATTTTTTTCTTCACGGGGATATGTCAAACGATATTTATATGGAGCATCCACTTGGATTCATACATAATTCATCTTTAGTGTGCCGACTCAAAAAGTTGATCTATTTCCTCAAGCAAGCTCCTAGTGCATGTTATGCAAAGATGGTCTCCTTATTTCTCTCCAATAAGTTTTTCATATGCAAATCTGATCCAAATGTCAACATGTTGAGGACCACTGACTCACTTTTGATCCTAGTCATGTATGTGGATGATCTTTTGATCAATGACAACTCGGTTTCAACGATTGCCTCAGTCAAGGGAATTCTTCATGACATGTTTTTGATGATAGACATGGGTCCACTCCATTTCTTTCTTGCTCTCGAGATCAGCCAGGATGCTTCAGGAATCAAGTTGTCTCAAGCTAATTATGCATAGGATATCATGGAGATATTCCAGATGTCATATTAGAAGTCTGCACCTACATGTTTCTTATATGGGGTTAGAATTGAGGATGTTTAGGATACACTAGAGGTGGAAAACACCTTGTATAGACAACTTGTAGGGATCATTTTCTATCTCACCCACACCCAAACATATGTATCATATGAAGTAGGGGTAGTATCCAAGTACATGGAGGAGTTGCATGAGTTACACATGAAGGCTTCCAAGCACATCCTTAGATACATTCAGGGAACCATCAGTTATGGGATCCTCTATACAACAAGTTTCCTGTTGGATCTTATAGGCTTCACCGATTCTGACTAGGCTGGTGATGGCACTGATCACAAGTCCACATCTGAATACACTCTTAGTTTGGCTTCATAACCTATTTGTTGGTCGAGCAAGAAGAAATATATTATCGATATATCTTCAGTTGAGGTCGATTATAGATGAGTAGTTAACATTGCCATCCAGGCATTGTGGCTATAGAAATTCCTTATATATTTGGACATCCAGTTCCACATATTGAATGTCATTTCATGTGACAATGAGAGTACTCTCAAGTTTTGCAAAGACCCAATGTAGTGGTAGTAGAAAAATCATATCGAGATCCATATGCACTACATCATATATCTAGTCCTGGAGAGGATCATCAACCTACAGTTCTATCCTTCCTCTGAAACATTTTATGATACCTTCACCAATACTTTCACTGAGAATAAATTTCACTCTCTACGCGATCGTCTTGGAGTGAAGGGAACAATTGCCTAGCAATTGTCTTTTTCTTCTTTTGATACATTGTATTTTGAGAGGGGGGGTTTCCCATGAGGTTTTCCCTCTTTCCTCACTTTATTTCAATTTTCATTAGTTTAATTTTTCATGGGTACCTAACATGGCCTCTGTTGTCGTGACCCATTCATTATGTATACTCCCTAGTAGTGTTCAAGGGGGCTGTTGGAGATATTACACAAACCTCAGATTTTTCTTTCATTTTATTTTCCTAAGTTTATTTGGCTATGTTGAGGGTCCCTTATTCTAATGTATTCTCCCCTCATTGATGATATTCTCCCCAAGACAAGTGTGACACATACCCTCCAATCAATTCTCAGTTATCGATCAGTTAGACTAGTTGAGTGAAGTTTTGCATGTCAACCTCGACTTTATCATCAAGTGTTGCATGATAACCTTGGTATAATCACCAATGACTCACACTTTCCTTGGAATCATCACCATTAAGGTGCATTCCACATGTGTGAGTGATCGCCTCCACATTTTACTCTGGTTTGGCTAGTTAACTAATGACCGCATGACCATTTAACTAGGACTAGGTGGTAGTTGATTTCAATGACTTCTAGTGTGTGTTAGATCTCTCTAGAACACTCCTAATGCACAATAGTTGACCACTATGGTGATTTAGTTGTATGTTACAGATTATATCACTTGTATTGTATCATTGATCTCATTCGGTTAATAGAAATTCTTTCATTCTTTCCTCCATTTTTGTCTCTTCTCTTCACACCATTGCATGTTGTGTATGCTTCATTGTTAGCTAGATCTTATGTGCAGGTATCTAAAAGAATATGCAATATTATCACTAAATATCCCTATGTATCGTATTTGTTCAACACTTTACATAATTTAAAATGGGTCTCATATGCCCAAGATATGCCATTTTTCTCCCACATACTGTTGTCCCATACTTAGCCATTTTTCTCCCACATGTTATTTCCCCATACTTAGCCATTTTTTCATTTTCCTTATTTTCCACTCTCCACACTTTATACTTAGCCATTTTTCTTTCTTTCCACTCTACTCTACTTCCTCACTACTCTCCATACTTAGACATTTTTCCAATCCTCCACACCATTTCCATATTTAACTATTTTCCACACTTAGCCATTTCCGTACTTAGCCCATTTCCATTTTCATTATCCGCTTAGTTCATTTTCATAATTCATTTCCACATTCATTTTCATAATTAATTTTCATTTTACATTTTCCATTTACCATTTTACTCTTCCCATTTCCTTTTTCCATTTTCCATTTTCCATTTTTCATATTTCCATTTTCCACTTTCCATTTTCTATATTTCATATTTCATTTCCATTTTATTATTCTCGTGTAACTCTATGACTTACCTACCCAACACTTAGTCATTTTCCATGACTTACCAATTTTAAATCCTCTTTACACTAAGTCTTTTATTGTGGATGGAGGACAACCTCCTTCTTCATTTACCTTTATTCCCCATGTCTTGTGTCCCACACCAACAATCCCATGACATTCAATTTTCATCCCTCCACTTTCGCATTACCAAAATTACACCCTCGTTAAGTTTTATACTTAGTATTTTTGTTTTAATGTGGGATACCATACCCTCATTTTCACCTTCACTCCCGCATGACTTCTTGTTGGACAACTGGTTGTCATTGATGTTGTTGGACAGTCGGTTGTCATTGATGTCAACAAGTAGTGGTTTTCATTGATGTGAATAAATGTGATGGGTGTATTTGAGAAGTCTCCAAATTGGTCCACTTATGGCACAGCTCTAAGCATGGCCCTCACAGAAAGATGCTTTGAATAAGTATACAAGAAACCCATAGGTGTGGTCATGATGCTTGAATTTGTTTGAGGAATAAGGACATGAAGAAAAATGTAAATGCAGGTAACATATTCATACATGGATAGTCATCATCATGCTATTTCCAATGGTAGGTGGAATGTCACGTAGTTCCTTGCGATTGAGGATTTATGAGGTCATGAAGTTGGAAGCCCCAAAGATGGGTTAAGAAGCCCCTATGGAAGCTCCAAATATGGGTTAAGAAGCCCATAATTGGTTGCAAGTCATTAATGAAAGGGTATAGTGCTTGTAACAAGAAAGTTCAAGAAGCCCTAAAGTTAAGGAAATATGTTAGTTAGAAAAAGTATATATACACCTCAAGAAGTCACTCATAAGTACATTCACACATGCATTCTATTGAATATATTCTATGTGAGTAAGTGATTCTTATTAGAGGTAGCTAAGGAGATCTGAGGAAAATTTCAAACGGAATATGAAGTGAAGAAGGGAGAAATTCTAAGGGAGGATGAAGTCTTGTGATGATGTGTTCTAAGGTATGTTATTTTAAGGTAATATTACCATTTTCACTATAACTTGTTTTCTAGAATATTCAGTTGGTGAAAATTGGAGGCTGTTGAGAATACATAGCAAGGTACATGTGGTAAAAAATTTAGCTTCTGGGTCATTGTATGTTTAAATATACACTCTATGGAATATACACTGTATGGTTGTAGTCTTAAAAACACCCAATCCCCTACTTCAAAACTTCTTTCACTACGATGTTGATCTGATTGTTGTTTCATACGATTCTGCGCCATGGTCAGGTTGTCCTTTAATATTTGGAGAATTTGTTGTTGATTCTCGATGTGATCTTCCACTGCTTGAACATCTAATATGCCCCAATTAAGGGGTAATGAGCCAACATTAGGGCTTAAGAGGGTTTTTGGATAGTCCTGAAACTAGTCTCAAAAAGGTGTTTTGGGTAACACAGTCATAATTTATTCATAGAGGATCCAAATTCTACGAGACCAATTTCAGTGGAAATATAACAGTCTTTAGTATATTTTTTGTGAGTTTCAAAATCAGATATCAATTATTGAGTGCGTGGCATCTTGTACAAGTTCACTCTCCAGAATAGGATAAAATTTAGCAAGGTCTTCCATTTTTTCTATAACTTATGTTATAAGAAGTTCCATACCTTGAAATTTTGAGAAGATGGAAGAAATATCTCATCGTATATTTGGTTAAAATTTCATACCTTAATTAATTACAGGTACATATTTACTCTTGTTGAAATTTAGGGTTTGTGACCAATCCAAAACTAGTCCCACGACACTGAGGTAAAGTTTGATGAAGATGTTATTCTCTTGTTGCTGAAGTTGATAAAGAGATACATATATGTAATATTTTGTATCGGGTCTGATACAGAATCATAGGTATGCTTTACATGTGTTATTAAGGGTTATGTTTATGGTACATGCTTGAGGAATGTCTTGATGATTATGGTACATGATATGGTACACCTTTGTGATGATATGATACATTGTTAGAAGCACATGTTGGCTATATTGGTATCTTGGTATTGTGGCTATCTTGGTTATGCTTGAGGCACTTCATTGATGATATACTATGATGTACGTGATATGGTACATGATTGATGTACATGGTATGGTACATGGTTGTTGCATGATATGATACATGGTTGTTGTACATGGTATCATACAGGTTTGGTACATGGTTGATGCATGATATGGTATAGGTGTTTTCAGACAAATTAATCAATACAGACACAGACCAATATCCCTAGCTTAGGAACCCAAAGCTAGAACAAAACATCACATAACATATTACTTTCCTTAGATTCATTTAATCAAAATATTGATAAGTAAGGACTCATACCTCTTTATCGGCGGTTGTCCTCACTATTTGTAGCTCCAAGATTGATTCAATGGATTTTGAATGGAAACTTGCATAAGAAAACAAACTAACCAGTGAAAGAAACAATATTACTTTGACAAATCTATACAAATGACCAAGGAGAAATGTAATAAAGACAATTTACAATGAACAATCTTTATAGGAAATAAAACATGTTACTGCATGAATAATAATGGAAGAGTTACAACTAGTGTCTTGGTGTTCTGAGGCTCTTTCCAATGGTTCATTGCTCCAATACCCACATTTCTTCCATGATTTCCATCACCATCAACTGAATACTTTGACACAAGAATCTCTTAAGGCTAAAGAACAATCTTCTGATCACAAATAAGAAGCTAAAGCTATTAACCATTATTCATTATTAGTTAATATCCATTAGATATTAACCTTTTTCTCGTGAGATAAGTCTCCTTTTATAGATTGAAGAGGATTTTAGGATGAGAGGTTACGATCTACCAAATCATGAGTATGGGTGAGATCCAAACCAATCGGAGGACACCTCATATCTGAAGCTTCTCTTCTAGAAACTTCATGAATTTCTCATTTTTTCTTCCTTTCAAACAGTGTTGCACCCTGTGAACTAGCAACATGAGACACTGTCACAGGTTGCAGTGATACAACATGAGACACTATTAGAGGTTGCAGTGGTGCAACATGCGACACTTAAGAGTGTCACATGCTCAAGTGGTGCAACATGAGACACTTTCATAAAATAGTGTTTTTAATAAATTTTACTTATTTCATGGAAAAGTTTTTATTGAATGATCATGGATTTTAAGATTTGGATGATGGAAGGTAGGTGAACATTATTAGTTGCGAAAAATTAATGTGTAGCAACAGGGTTGATCTACATGGTTGATGTACATGGTTTGGTGATGGTTTTGGTATCCATGTGAGTGGATCTAGATATAGTTGGTTGATCATTAGTGACAGGTTGATGTGATAGTGGTAGTCACAAGTTGATGTGACATTGGTAGTCATAAGTTGATGTGATAGTGACAATGATAGGTTGGTTGATGTGACAGTGAAAGTTACAGGTTGTTTGATGTAACACTGATAGTGGCAGGTTGGTTTAAGTGACACTGACAGGTTGGTTGATGTATTGGTAACAGTGGCAGGTACAAGTTGATCAGTGGTAGTGACAGTGAGTCTACACTTATATTTCAGGG
>CBVK0100794406.1:0-11493 GCA_900067695.1 Picea abies | reverse complement strand
ATTCCCGAGAAAGCAATAAAAAGCTTCTCAGTAAGAAAAGGGGACCCATAAAATAAATCAAAACTCAAGGTACTAGTTGGTGAATGGGAGGTCTCATTATGAGCCGGCCTATTAGGTCCATGGGCATGTAGCGGTATGACACTACCATCTATCTGGTCACCACGCCAGGGTAGTGGCTCTTGGTGGCATAGCCAAGAGAAAGGGGGTCTCATCACAAGCCAACCTTCTCATCTCCGTGAAATTTTTGTGGATAGCACTGTCATCTCTGGTCACAAAGCCAGGACGGTGTCCCTCAACTCTTCCCCTTGAAGCACAAAAGAAAAAGATCAAAAGATAATAAAGATAAGAATAAAAGGCAGTAAATGGGCTAGAAAACAATGGCATCTATGACAAGATGCAACTCACCCTCTACAAAGGCACCCACAGGTAAGACTTACATTTCCTTGTTATCACTGCACCTCGTGCCCAAACACTTACCCCACGCTACCTCATACACTTACATGACCTAGATTGGCTCTCACCTCGGAAACACCCCAAACTTAAGGAGGATTAGCCCAACAGGACACCCTGAGACCTTCTCCAAACCTGACTTGTCAAATTGCATAAAGTCTTTGAGCATTTGTCTAGGTAAAGGGGGGTTTGATGCACATGTTTGGGTAATTTAATTATTTGATGTGATTTACATGTTATGATCCCTGTGACTTATGAACCCCTGGAGGGCGTACTTGTTGTTGCTGCATGACCTCGCCCAGTGGATAGGTACACATGAGGGAATGATTAGCTCGGACCTTCATGGGGCTGAAAGGCCACAGATGGGCCCAGTGGATAGGTACACATGAGGGAATGATTAGCTCGGACCTTCATGGGGCTGAAAGGCCACAGATGGATGTTGTAACCCCAGCCAGGGGCAAGAAGACATCAGAGATTTGCACCAGGAAGAAAGAAGGACGTCACCTTTGAAGGCACCCTGGCAGACCTAGACCCAAGGGGATCTTGCTCTTCCACATAGACGTTGGCCCTAGAAGGCCCATGACGTCATCATCATGACCCTGGGCATTATCCAGAGCTAGGGTTTCTGTTTTGGAGGCATTTATGAGCCTAGTGGCACGTGTGGGCTTCATCTGGGGCCTTTGGAGGCCAAGTGCCCTACCTTTTAGGCCCAACGTTCTAGCTAAGGGCCTCAACGTCAACCTAGAAGGGCATGACATCACCCTTGGAAGTGTTTTTAGATGCTAATTAATTTTATTTATGTCTAAATTAAATTTATTTGTAAATTGGCCAGGTCAGCCTTTATTTGACTTGAAATTAATTAAAGGTCACAAGTTTTGTATAAATAAACATGAAGTACATTCAGTTTTACATCACAACTCCACACACAAGAGGAGAGGTCTGAAATTTGCGCCCTAGAAGGGCTATTGGCTGAAATTGTGAGGCGCACTCTTGTATAAGGCTGATTTTTTGCAATTTGGATCAATCTTGGAAGCTTTTATGGTGATCTTGCATGATATTTCATGATTATTCTTGGTGCAAGTAAGTAAAATCTGCATTTTTTGTCATCTATTGAATGGTTTATGTATGGTTTTATTTTCTCATACAAGATTATGAAATTGCATGATATGCTTAATGCTTGAAATAAGGAACTTAAATTGCTACTTTCTTACTTTCTATTTGCCAAGCTTTTCATTGAATTGATCTAATAACTAGTGAAACCCTAGAGCCCTAGTTTCCTAGCACTCTAAGGTTTTGACTTAGTTATCTTTGCCTAAGTTCTTATCCCATAAGAAGCCCAAGGAGAGCAAGGTGCTAGGGCCTACAATTGCCTACACCCTAGTATCTTGTTTTCTTGAGGAAAATGCATAGGGGGACTTAAGTTACTACTTCTCCTATGCATTCCTCTTGGACTTTTGTGCACTATCAAAATTGATTTGCAGCCTTAGAAGGAGTCGTCCACTTAACTCCATAAGCCCTAGAAGGCACTAGCTCTAGCCTCTCTCTTATTGAAAGATTGATTAAACACTCAAACACTCTTCTCCTAAGCTTTTACTAACTATCTCTAATCCTAATTTAGCCTAGATCACTAACCTATTTGTTGTTGTTACAAAAGATTGCTACAGCCATCTAACTGCAGCAAATTTTCTGCAAAATTGACCTTTAAAACTAGCTAGACACTTCAGAAATTGCTTGTGACAATTAATTATCATTTTGCATGTTAAAAGCTAACTTTTTAATGTCTTTTCAAGCAATTCCAAGGCATATTTTTTGCAGCTGTTATAAAATACTCATTGTTGTTGTAAACTTTCATATTGTTGCAATTTTATATCAGCTAGCTTATATTTCGAAGGTTCATGGTCTTATGAAGCACTAACATCATTTTGTACTTGAAAGCTGACATATTTTTGCTTTGTTGTCTTGCTCCGAGCAAGTACACCTCATCTTTATCTTTGCTTCATCTCTCAAAGACATAAAGAACCTTTTGACTTGAGTGACCAGTGAGAGGGGGGTATTCTTGCTTCTTTGTCTTAGTTCATC
Source organism: Picea abies (assembly GCA_900067695.1). Classification (NCBI taxonomy): domain Eukaryota; kingdom Viridiplantae; phylum Streptophyta; class Pinopsida; order Pinales; family Pinaceae; genus Picea; species Picea abies. Next base: position 8,964 of record CBVK0100794406.1, on the reverse strand, counting down.
AGCCCTTTAGGTCACTAGGGACGTCTCCCTTGGGGTAATCTTAACATACTCCTAAACGGGCCCTTTAGGTCACTAGGGACGTCTCCCTTGGGGTAATCTTAACATACTCCTAAACGGAAAGGGGTTTCCTATTAAGGTGACAATGATAAGTCACCCCCTTGTTACGTCAATCTTTCCTCACTTGCCTTGGACTTTGGGCAAGTACAGATTGTGCGATAACATGCCCATAAGACAAACAACTGGCTCGTTGGGTTGGATGCACCATCGGATTGGATTCCTACCCTTTGGACTCATATTTGGCCTAGAGTCATTGTGAGGTATTTGGGTATACTGTTTGGGGTTGGTTTGTTTGCCATAGCCATATGGGATTGGTGTCTTCAGAAACTTCAAGGCAAGCTACACGTTTGGCATCACAAGGACTTCCCCTTTCCTAGTAAGCTCATTGTTGTTAGATGCATTCTCCTGGCTTCTCGTGTTTATTACGTCTCTTGTTGGTTTCTCGACAGGACTCAATTTTGGCAATTAGAGCAAATTTTGCAATCATACATGTGGTCAAAGTATCGTGGCCAGAGAGGCCTTCCATTGGTGCCTTGGGATATGTGTACTATGCCAAAGGGCAAGGGGGGTCTTGGTCTGACTTATGTTGCAACTTAGTGCAATATCCTTGAGGCCAAGTGGGTGGTGAGATGTTTAGACTCAACTTTAGAGGGTTTTGCTCCTTGGCAGATTTTGTTTCGACACTAGGAGATGACTGCTTAGCATTCAGGTAAAGTTAGAGGGACTTTCAAGTTATGTTAAGTTATCTCTTCTCCCCACTTGTTTCAGGTCTTTGACTACCATATTTTCTGAAGTATTTGGTTTGCTAGGAGAGTTATTGCTAGTTTGGTCCATTGACATAAAGAGGGAAGTAGAGCAGGGTGGGATCTAGCCAATCAGCCCATCTAGAGCTAGTGAGTTCAAGGGTTTCATATTGCTAAGATGATCATTTAAAGGCTTCTAGGTTGAGCAAGAAAGGCATTTTCTTTTGGAGTGATACATGGAATTTTGCCTCTCATTGTTGGAAGGATCGACACTCTCTTGCTTAGGAGTATGGGTTGATTGTCCCTAATTGTCCTATCATAGAGTTGAGGAGCCTCATTCTAGAGTCTGAGTTGTTGATGAATACTCGGATGACAAGACCTTTTTGGAGGGAATGGGGATGGAGTTCCAGCGACCCACCTTTCTAGTATGACTCCTAGAATTCGTATTTGGTGCTTCATAAATGACATTTGTTATCTTCGGTCCTCAATGTGAGATGGGTGTCCACTGATGTAGAGGATAGATGGGTGCGTCGACTACATAGTGTGTGGTCTATTCGGCTTTCTTATAAGTTGATGGTTTTTGCTTGGCTAGTTATTCATCAAGGGATCCCCTCCAAAGCTCAATTGGCCAAGAGTGATATGTTGGAATGTAAAGCCATAAACACACCCATGGAAACAAAGTTGAAGCTCTCGGTTGATACTTCGTCAGAATTGGTTGATGCTACGCTGTACAAAATGATCATTTGATCGTTGATGTATCTGACGAATACCAGGCCAGATATATGTTTTGTTGTGAACACCTTGAGTCAGTATCTGGTAGAGCCCAGACATGTTCACCTTGTTGTTGCAAAACATGTGATGAGATACCTTAAGGGTACGTTGGACTTTGGTCTCTATTATAATGGAGATCGTGACCTCAGACTAGTTGGTTATACCTATTTAGATTGGGCTGGAACTGTTTCTGACAGAAAGAGCACTTCAGGATGTTGTTTCAGTATGGGGTCAGCCATGACTTCATGGCAGAGTAGGAAGCAATCCAGTATTTCTCTCAGCATGGTAGAAGCAAGATACATTGTTGCATGTTCCGCCAGTTGTGAAGCCATATGGCTTCGGAAGTTGTTGACATGTCTATTTGATCTGGAGATGGAAACAACCATGATTCTATGTGATAACCAGAGTTGTATATGTTGATGAATGCAGCTATGTGAGACACTCTCCATCTTACAAACCTATGAGATGTGGATCATTGTAGCTATGTGAGTCTTTCTCTCAGCTTACAAAACTGAGAGAAAGCCCCTAAGAAGGGTACGTGGTTCCTACCTAAGATAGAGCTAGGAACGTAGAGATGACCTCCTCCATTCAGAGAGTTGAGAAGAACTCCAGATGATTATCCAGTGGGAAAGGTGATCTGTTGAGTTACACGTGCCTGTGGCTGAGCACAAGGTGAATGTGTGAAATCCCAAAGTGTTGGGTGCATCATCGTGTGAACAGAAATGAAGATGATGTATTAGCCTCCTCTGAGCAGCAGAGTTGACGAGATGACTCTAGATGATTCTCCTGTGTGAGGCAGTGGGAAAGAAGATCTGTAGAGTGGATGTGCCTGTGGATGAGCACAGGTGAATGTGTGAAGAACTGGTTCTTCTATGTAATGCAGTGAACCAGAGATATGACATCCCTATGGATGTGCCCCTAGTGGATGAGCACTTGTGGGTGTATCAGATCCTTTGCTATATGCATTGTTCAAGAGTCAGACCTGCCTATAACCCTAATTGTTATGTCAAGGGTACAGGTCGGCCCCACCTTAATGTGATTAATAATAAATGTAACAAAGAATTAATCTAGTTAATATTATTAATAATAATAAAAATAATGTGACTTAGAGAGGTCGGCCCTATTGTGCCAATAGACACTTATGTTGATAGGACAAGTCTAATATAAGTAAAGGATGATTCCCCATTGTGGCATCATATCTTTCTTATGAATTTGGAAATTTCAGCAAGTACACTTCTTTGGAAAAGGTGCGCACCTCTCTTGGGCGCTAGAGCTTTAGGGTTTGAGCACCCTCTTGTGTGTTAGGGTTTATCTTGGTGGTGAAGGTCTTTCTCTTGAAGAATATAGCAAAGGATTTGGTTGGGTTTTCTTCTCTTGTTGAGAAGGGTTTCCCAGGATACTTCTTGTGTTCTTGTGCATGGTGCTTCTTCTTGTGATCTTGGTTGCTGCAACATTTATGGTTATGGTTAAATGCTAAAATGGAATGAACTTCATGCTTAACCTAGCTTATTGAAAAATCAACATGGTATCAAAGCATAGGTAATGAAAGAACCCATTGCACAAGCATCCACCAAGTCTCAGTCCACCTTTTGCAGAACCATACGGCCCTTCTAGGGTTTCTAGAAAATTTCGTACGGCCTCCTTTTTCAGTGGTGTTTCAGCCCTTAATACTTGGACATTGGGGCTACTTTTGGCATAGAAGAGTATGGCCTCTTCCAGCACATCTCCAGAAGCTTTCAAAATGAAATTCCGAGAAATTTTAATTTTTGGCCCTAGGGTTTCTAGGGTGCCGAAATTTCCTACAGAATATTAATTCTGGGTTTCTAAAGAAACGTTTTCCTGAATCAGCAAGCATCTCTGTGATACTATCAAATTGATTGTTGGCAGTCATAAGTCCAATATAATCCAAGGTTGCTAAATCAACCTAATCATTAGGTTTTCAAAATCCAGTCAGCAAGTATTTGAAGAAACCAATCAAATGAAGAATAGAACATTGGTAGAAGATAGGCTTGATGGAGCAAGCAACTTCAGCCCCTGGAAATCAAAGCTTCTAGTCACTCTTGAAGAAGATGATCTCTTAGATGTGACAACTAAAACTCTACCAGCCACAGCTACAGATATAGAGAAGAAGATAAGAAGATGTCAAAGCAAGAAAAATAATCATCTACTCAATAAGAGATCACCTCTTGCCTCGTATTGCCAATCTGAAGACAGCATATTATATGCATGAAGTTTTAAAAGGAATGTTTGAAAGTGACAACACTCTCAGAGCTATTACCTTAAAGATCCAACTTCAAAGTACCAAGATGATGAAGGGTGACACAGTTGCACTCTTCTTTATGAAGTTATCAGAGATTAAAGAACAGCTAGAGACCATTCGGGAAATCATGTCTGATAAAGAACTTGTCTTAACCACTCTCCAGAATCTTCCAAAATCATGGGAGCCTTTCATTCAAAGTATCAGTGGAAGAGAAGCTCTACCAACCTTTGATTGACTATGGACAGAATGCACTCAATAAGAACTTAGACTTAGAAATAGAGGAGTGGAAGATTCTTCAGAAGAAAATCATGTTATTGCATTTCATACAAAGAAGGGAGGAAAATTCAAAAGAAATTTCAGGCAAACATTTAAAGGTGAAAAGTCTTCATCAAATCCAGGTTATCAAAGAAGAGATGTTTCAGAAATTCAGTGCTTCAGATGTGAAGTATAGACACATTGCAAGAAATTGTCCAACCAGGAAGAAGGGAAGACAATATGCTTCCACCACTGGCATTGATCCAAATCCACCTCAAAATAGTGAAGAGAAGAGAGAGGAGAAATACTTCCTCTAAAAGACATGACTACAAACTGGGTAAATCAATTGATCCCTAATTTTATAGTTTATTGCTTTTTCAAATAAATGAAGTATATTTTTCCTAGTACAGGAGCTCTCAAAGACTAGGACCATTATCCCTGGTACGGGAGTCCAAACCATATTTAATTTGTTCATTATACAAGAACAAGAAGAAACATTGTCCTTGAAGAAGAGATAGCCTTTCAAAAATCCAGAGAATCTCAAATGGAGATTGACAGTAAGACAAATACCTTCTCCCCCTTCAGCAATTCAGAGGGACACATACCTTATTCAAGTTGATCCAGTTGTTCCAGTTGATATATATTGCAGTATGGCGTAAAAGGCCTACCTAGACTAACTCTGCAAAGAGGCAGAGAAACATACAAGCCTCTCAAGGCACATCCCGAGAAAGAAAAAGAGATTTTCGAGCTATCCTTCAATCATGAGCCATTTCATTGATGTTGAGCCTTCTTGTCTTAGAAAAGCAGCAGGAGAACAGGTATGGCAAGATGACATAACAGAAGAATACCAATATGTCTTAAAAGAATGATGTATAAGATATTGTCCAGAGACCAGAAGGGAAGTCTGTGATGACTTCCAAGTGGATCTATAAGATCAAGCATGTAACTGATAGAAGTGTCGAGAAATACAAACCAAGATCTATAGCCAGAGGTTTCTCACAAACAGACGGACTTGTCTATGGTGAGACACTTGATCCAGTAAGCCCAATACACTTCCATCCGTACTACCATCCATGAGTTGGAAACTATATCAAATGGATGGATTCTTGATGAGTTTGGGTTTTAGCAAGTGTTGTTGATCCAAACCTATATTATTACAGTGTTGGTGACGAGAGCCTAATTTTGATTACTTATTCAAAAAGCCTTGTTGTTGGATACAAGTAAGCTTTAACTTGTGATTTCGAGACGAAGGATGAGTATGATGCACCACTTCTTGGGACAAGAAGTATGACAGAGGACCGATGAGATTTTCCTAAGTCAAGGAAAACATACAGTGGGAATATTAAAGAAGTTCAATACGACAGAATGCAAAACCACGATGATGGATTTGAAGAAAATGAATGATGATGATTCAGACGAGATTGATCCACAGCTGATTGGATCATTGATGTATCTAGTTAACACCAGGCCTGATTCATGCTATGCAGTGAAAGTGCTTAGTCAATCCATGAGTCAGCCGAGACGGACTCACTGGATAGTAGTAAAGCATGTATTGAGATATATACGAGGCACAGTTGGATATGGCTTGAGATATGCCTCCAGTGTGAACTTGAGTTTGCAGGATATGCCGATACAGATTGAGTAAAGAGTACAGTGGACTGGAAGAGCACATACGGTTAGTGTCTTACCATGATGTTTGTCATGGTTTCCTAATGCAGCAGGAAACAAAACTCTGTGGCCTTGAGTACCACAGAGGCAGAGTATATAGCAGTGAGTGTGTGAAGCAATGTGGCTTCACAAGCTTCTAACATATTTACTTGACCATGAGATGGATACTATGATGATAACCAAGAGTCGTGTGTAAAGCTCCTTGAGAACCAAGTCTTTCCTAATGGATCGAAACACGATGAGACGAAATATCCTTATATCAGAGATATGATGCAGAGGAAAATCGTACACATGCAGTACCTTCCTACACATGAGCAAATTGCAGACATTTGCACCAGACTAACTTGGTGAAAAATGCCTTCCTAGTTGAGAGGGAGTATTGATGACTCCAGCCAAAAACAAAATTCAGAGAACATCCGTGTGAGACTTGGCATGATGAAGAATGCCTCCCTAGCTGAGAGGGAGTGTTGATGAATGCAGCTATGTGAGACATTCTCCAACTTACAAACCTGTGAGATGTGGATCATTGCAACTATGCGAGTCTTTCTCTCAGCTTACAAACCTGAGATAAAGCCCCTAAGAAGGGTATGTGGTTCCTGCCTGAGACAGAGCTAGGACCGTAGAGATGACCTCCTCCATTCAGAGAGTTGAAAAGAAATCTAAATGATTATCCAGTGGGAAAGGCGATCTGTTGAGTTAGACGTGCTTGTGGCTGAGCACAAGGTGAACATGTGAAATCCCAAAGTGTTGGGTGCATCGTCATATGAACAGAAATGAAGATGATGTATTAGCCTCCTATGAGCAGCAGAGTTGACAAGAAGACTCGAGATGATTCTCCTGTGTGAGGCAGTGGGAAAGAAGATCTGTAGAGTGGACATGCCTGTGGATGAGCACAGGTGAACGTGTGAAGATCTAGTTCTTCTGTGTAATCCAGTGAACCAGAGATATGACATCTCTATGGATGTGCCCCTAGTGGATGAGCACTAGTGGGTGTATCAGATCCTTTGCTATATGTATTGTTCAAGAGTCAAACCTGCCTGTAACCCTAATTGTTATGTAAAGGGTACAAGTCGGCCCCACCTTAATGTGATTAATAATAAATGTAAAAGAGAATTAATCTGGTTAATATTAATAATAATAATAATAATGTGACTTAGAGAGGTCGGCCCTGTTGTGCCAATAGATACTTATGTTGATAGGACAAGTCTAATATAAGTAAAGGATGATTCCCCATTGTGGCATCATATCTTTCTTATGAGTTTGGAAATTTCAGCAAGTACACTTCTTTGGAAAAGGTGCACACCTCTCTTGGGCGCTAGATTTCTAGGGTTTGAGCACCCTCTTGTGTGCTAGGGTTTATCTTGGTGGTGAAGGTATTTCTCTTGAAGAATGTAGCAAAGGACGGTTTGTCAGAGTACCACATGGTAGCTCCATTAGGATTTTATATCTTAAGGAATCTTATGATTCTTGGGCAGATCCCTAGGGACTGTCAAAGTACCACAAAATGTTGTTGTTAGACATGCTTCATTCTATTGCTATATGATGATGATGATGTTATCTCAGCCTCGTGTTGATGATGTTGTTGTTCCAGCCTCGTGTTGTTGATGATGTTGTTGTTCCATCCTCATGCTGTGATGATGTTGTTGCTCCAGCCTAGTGTTGTGATGATGTTGTTGCTCCAACCTCATGTTGTTGATGATGATGATGTTGAAGTTGTTGTTATAGCTTTTATGCTAATTGATGTTGATGTTTCAGATTCCAGCTCCATGTTGTGAACGATGATGATGATGCTATTCCAGCTCCATGCTGTGAATGATGATGATGATGATACTCCAGCTCCATGCTGTGAATGATGATGATACTCCAACTCCATGCTGTGAATGATGATGTTATTGATGATGAGAAAAACTTTCGATGATTTATAGATATGCCAGTTAGTGTTCCAGATGTTGTTGGTGTTGTTTCCCTCTCTCTCTACTGATGATGTTGTAGAATACCCTTCTTGTTCAGCGGGAGTGTTGAAATATTGTAACTGCGAAGTATATTCTAATTATTTTTGAGTTATTATCATATAGATCAATCCCCTTTTGTGGATTGATCATGTCGGGACTTATGTATGACCAAATCCCCTTTTGTGGATTGGTCAAACCCTAATTAAAAGAGGCTAATTGAGAAGGCCCCTGGGGCTAATTAAAGTGGTTTTAGCCACTAGTTGGAGAAGTCGACCCTGACCTATGAAGAGACAGCACCCTAGCGCTCCTCGACTAGTATAAATAAGAGAGGCTAGCGCCTCATTCACTCACTCACTCAAGTCATTCATCTAATGTGCAAGTTTGATGGACGCTGCAGTTGTCGAAAGGAAAGAGAGAGGCACATTGCTCAGTCTTGGATATTCTCTTGTGTTTGGTCTTTTATCTTCGCATTATATTGGCTATCTATATTAAGGAAGTTTTTGCTGGGTTTTATCCCCCATGAGGGTTTCCCGGGATAAATGCTATGTACCTTGTGATTGTGTTTCTTTCAGTTATCCTGCTTATGCTATTATTGTCTAGTAAAATTGAAAAGAACTTAATAGCAATTCTAAATTTAACAGTTAGGACTACTAAATCTCAAGGGGTGTAAGCCCTTTTACTCCCTTGAGATAGCAACCCTAGCAAGGTAAAGTCTAGGAGGGTGTAAAACCTTTTACTCCTCCTAGCAACCTTTGCAATAGCCTCTTCATCAAACAATAATGATAAAACTTGGTTGAGGTTGTAAATCTTTATACTCCTCCAAGGATCTAGCCAATAACAAGCATGGAACAAGAAAGAAAACTAACAAAGTGCAGATTTTCCTTACCAATTCCAAGAAATGCCAAGACAAAACCCTAATTATCAAGCAATTTCCATCACCAAAGCAATGAGAAAGAGCCTCCAAGAGTAGCGCACCACTTCACTTCATTGGACAAGAGAAAACCATATCAAAGAGAGAGAGAGAGAGTGAATTTTCCCAAGAGGGGCGCAAATTTCAACCAAGTATCCTCTCAAAATGGGAGAACTATGATAAAATGAGATAGAAATGATCTCTATTTATAGTATATACAAAAACCTCTAACAAGAGTTTGTCCACTTAGTTTAGGGTAAACCACAAAGCAAGGGGTCAACGACCCTTACTTTCCCCTTTACAAGCTAAATTCAAATTTAAATTTAAAAATTGCACAATAAAAACCCT
>CBVK0100794404.1:0-18179 GCA_900067695.1 Picea abies | reverse complement strand
TTTTAAACTCTCCTAGTTTTTTGATCTAAGAAAACATAAATTCAAACACTATCCTAGCTTTGTTGACATGTGGGCATGTATGGGCCCATTAAAAGAATGTTTTTGACAAAATAAAACTAAGAGGGGTCTCTAAAGAGCCGTTGTCCTCTCCTAAAAGTTTTTAAAGTTTGTTAAGGGAGATGAGATTGTTTTCACAATCTCTTTCTGATTCTCAAGATCGCTTGATTGTGCAAGAGAAGAGCATACTCAAGGATTGCTACTCCAAATTCTAGTCCCAAATGTGAATTAGATGTGATTAAGTATGATTGTCCAACTTAGATTATAAATCAAAGCAAGCCATCCACGTGGCAAAAAGAAAATAAGGGAAAATGATTTTTATCCACCTAAGTGCCTATGTTTGTTTGATTATCCCCTTTATAAGTTGAGGGGTCTAAGTGGTGCAGTATTTAGAGCATTCATATCATCATTCTTAAGAAGGAAAATGACTTTCCCCACATCCAAAACCTTACAATGAGAAATTTAGTTCAGATGCACAGCCTGCAGTGTAGACAGAGGCACATATGGCACCCGCGCGCTGACCGTATTGAAGACAAAGACAAAAGCACATGTGCGCGGAAAAATAACTGTAACTATGGTGCATGCGCGCCAAATGCACGTCTGTGGGCTGGAATACCCGCGCGTTTGTGGCAAGTTACCGAGAAAGAAACTCTGGATGGATTTCTCTCAATTCTCCTGTGAATTGACTGGTTAGCAAGTCGGCGGAGGCCGGTTTGTGTCCCTGCAAGTTAATAAAACCAAAAGGAAATCAAATTAAACCCAAATGAGGGAGGAGTTGATACCTAAACTCCCTAGTGGAGTCGCCAGTCTGTTCGCACCCAATTCGTCACCTGGTGAGAAAATCGAGGGTGCTTGCATGCCCTGTTGGGTCTTACACAGCACGACAACTGTGGAGGAAAGGGTTAGAGGAAACAAAACAAACTACAAGCTAATATCAACTGAAAACAAATTAAAATTGTGAAAAGAAACAACAAACACCAAAAAACAAAAGACAGATGTCACCAATGGTTTTGAGCTGGTCAATTGATGAAATTGGAGCATGATGAAGGAAGAGAACTGTGGTTCCTTCTTCCCCCAACGGAAGGCTCTTTGAGGCCCTCACAAAGTTTGCTTTCCTTACAATGAGAAGAACTGAGCATGGCAGTGAAAAGAAGGACCACCAGGAGTACTAGATGGGGTTTGTGGAGGTGTTGGAACATAAGCATTCAACAAGGCATTCAATGCATGGTATTCAGGTGGTAATGTCGGAGTGACATCGGGAATTTGTTGTGTGTTTATAGGAGCAAGTCCAGCTATAGTGAACCCGGTTGGGACACTCGTAGTATTCGCGAGATGGGCTATCTCAAGAGGGAGAGTAAAGTGATATGTGGCATTCAATGGTACAGTCTCTGTCTCAGAAAACACCGGAGGGTTGATTTTGGAGACCACAGGCGACCAGGACCAAAAAGGGTCCTTCGGAAATCACCTGCAGACCAAAAAGGATCTTGGCCTTCTACACCGGGAAAAGGCCCAACGGGTGATCCAGAAGAGGTAACAACTAAGTCTCTGGAAGAATTCAGTCGTCTAAAAGGGAACTGAGAATCACTGGGAAGTCGAAATTCCTCTCAAGTATTTGTAATTCGAAAATGTTCTAGAGAATCATTTCGTTCCACTTGTGGTGTGGTGACGACTATGGCTTCACTCAACGTAGGAGAACCTCCAGGTGTGCTTGTGGGAAAGGGTTGTGAACCTTCCAGATGCTCTGGAGATAAAACCTGCATTCTACATGAATGACGTGGAGGAGCTATTGTAAATGAGTGACAAACTTCATGAATAAAATTCTATGGTCAACCTCGAGAAACACACAACACGCGCTAGTAAACAAAATCTAGGAAGCAATACCAAGCAAACAATACCTTCTAATTTCGAAGCCACTAGTTGGTGATGAAATCCAACATCGCAACAATGAGATGAGAAGGGGCAGGGCTAGGGTGGAAAAGTTACGCTGACGACCTGCTTAACAGACTGACACCCTGGTGCAATATCCCACACATAATCGTGGGTATACCCTTCAAGGAGCCCGAGTGAGTTTTATCAACATCAATTCCAGGTACCGTGAAGACTTTCCCCTCCACAGTCACCTTGGGTAAGAACCTAGAAATATAGGCCACTAAGGTCACCACCAACAACAATAAAGCCTGGGGAAACAGTCGACAGTCCAATCCACATGCAAGGGAAGGGTATCTAGCCCGAAATCAACTCAAAAGGCTTCCACTCATCATTGTGGGTATACCTCCGAGTGATCCCCATAATACATGCAATCTCTACACTGATGTCAAAAAAGCAGGGTGAGTAACTCTGCCAACATCAATGTGACCTAGTGTTTGATCCTTGTGTAAGAAGGGCTTCCCAGGACAATATGTTGCAAATGGAATTTAACACTCCCTAACACAAGATGCTACTGTGTGTTTTGTGCTTTTGGAGAGTGTATCTCTCTTACTACTCCAAAGTGCTAGCCTAGCTAAATGTTGGTGTAATAGAGCCCTAGAAAAGAGTTACTAGATAAATTTTATGATTACGCAATGTTATTAAGAGCTGTTGTTTACTCAAAGGAAATGGAGGTGAAACTTATGTTGTATGACTCTGACCCAATAATGAAAGGATAAGAATGAAATAGATCACTTTTTTTTCAATGAATCCTATGTATGGGAGAGAGAAAAAGTTTTCTAGATCAACCATAAACTACAATGCAAAATTTCCTTGAAATGCCAATACAAACAATCACTTATAAAACAACAATTCTCTATTGTGTCTGTTCCAAATACTTCAACAAGCTCAATAATTTGATTTTCAAAGTTTTCTAAAACGAAAATAATTTTTGAAAGAAAAATTTTTGTTCACTTTTCAAAAGGACCCACACTATGACAGTGAGAGTACAAAAAAATCAAAATTCAAATGAACAAGCAATGAAAAACCCAATCAAATCTTTCAATGAAAGCAAAAAATAAACAACAAACCAAAATAGTCTTCTCAATTGCATAAGAAAATGATCTTTCAAACCAATAAGCAAATGAGAAAAACCAAGCACTCAACTTTCAACCAATCACTGGTTCTTAACTGATCAAACACACTCAGAATCTGAAGTTAGAGAGAATGGTATTGCCAAGAAAAGTCAAGAAATGAAAGTCAAGACACAAATGACAAGAAAAGCCTTGAAATTCTAAGTCTGTTCATGCACACACACAAAGACAAGAAAGATATCAATCAATGGTCCAAGAAACTCATAAAAGGAAATCAAACTGATTTGGGCAGTTGGAAAGACCAAAACTCAAAATCAAACTTTTGAAAAATGATGTTCACAGGAAGGCAATATAACACAGTGCGAGAAGCAGTGATTCTCGTAGGTGACCCTTGAGCAGGGTGCGAGAACCTCGCACTGAAACCTAAAGGCAGGGTGCGAACCCTACCAATTCTCACATGTTACAATGAAGTACAGTGCGAGAATGCCTGAACATAATCAAAAATTTGAAAAATGAAGCAAAATTGAAAAAGGTTTCTGGACCCAGAGGGTCTATCAGGATATCCTGAAGACTCAGAGATTGGTAGAACAAGAAAAAAGTGAAACCAGAGAAAATGGCCACAGAAAAATATCAAAAGCCACAAAGAAAAAGGGTTTGATCCCCAGTGGAGTCGACAAATTTTTTATTGGAAAAATCCGTAAGTGCGGACACAAACCGATCTCCCTAGATCCACCTGGATCTAGAACAAAGAAAGGCAGAATAATACTCTTTCCCTAGATTTTGACTATTTAATTAACTAGGAGACAAGAAATAATAACATACCTTATTATCACTTCCTATGGTCTTTGTTGCTCCCGCTTCACTCCATTGCTATCGTGCAATCAAGACCAAGACAACACAAACCAACCAAAGTGAAGAAAGCACAATCTATTCAACAATCAATCTATGTATATGATCAAGGAATTATACAATAAAGTGGAAATAACTTTATGGGAAAGGGACATATTATTGTATCATATTAATGGAAAGTAAAGATTACAACCTGAGCCTTGATGTCACAAACTTCCTTTCGATGGCCCTTGGCTCTGACACACACACTTGCTCACTTGCATGAAGAATATCAACTCCTTTGGATGAACTTGCTAGAGTCTCCAAGCTGCTGTAGCATCAGTCCTTCACACAATTATTTCACCAATTGTCCAATGAATCTTGCTTGACTTTGCTTAACCTTTTACATGAGAATTCCCTCAATATATAGGAGAGAATGAATTAGTTACTTGGATAAGAGTGATCCCAAAATATCAGGGAATCCAATACTAGGATAACCATTCGAATGCCATCTCATCCTTTTAGAAGATTCCCTTCTAGAAGCATTGAGAATTCATCTTTTTCCTTGCTCTAGAAGGAGTTCGCACCCTAGCAGTTCAAAACAGTGTGAAATTCTCGCACCCTGATTTAAAGCAGCTTGGGAGAATCATGCATTCTCATAGGCAAATATACTAGCAGCCTGTGAACCTCCTTCAAAAATGATATTTATGGAAAGAGAAGAAAGTAACTTTTCTCAGGAGAAAGTTCTTATGAAGAGCCTGAGTACACCATCATCAATACATCATCATGATGACCAAAATCATGGGTAGCATCCTTGTAGTGTTATTATTACTTTGAATAGGAAATTGTTCAGGATACCCGAGGCAACCCCACCTTGTGTTATTTCCTTGATCTTTGCTAAGCAATGCAGGAAGGTCATGTCTCAGACGGGGAAGTTTGTATTCTTCGTGATTCGCTCTCAGAATAAGAGAAAGATCGTAGCCACATATAGGGTCTCTGTGGCCGACCTCTCCACACAACAGAAGCAAGTAGATAAGGTCGTGGAAGAATACTCAGATATCTTATCCTCACCTACAAGGGTGCCTCTGCACTGCCAGGTCGAGCACCCCATCGATCTAACCCCTGGTGCACCGCTGCCCAATGGGCTAGTCTATCATCGCTCTTTGTTAGAGAATGAGGAGATCAAGAGACAAATCCAATAACTACTCCACAAGGGGCACATATGCCCTAGCTCATCACCTTGCGGGAGTCCAATCATGCTAGTACATAAGAAAGATGGAACCTGGCGACTCTGTATTGATTATCGGGCTCTAAATAAAATCACTGTCAGAAACAAGTACCCAATTCCCCGAATCGATGACCTCCTTGATCAACTCACAGGGGCCAAATATTTCAGTAATATTGATTTGAAGTCTGGCTACCACTAGGTCCCGATAGAACAGATAGATGTATGGAAGACCGCCTTCAAGTCAAAGGAAGGACTTTTTGAATGGTTGGTCATGCCCTTTGGTTTTAAAAATGCTCCAACCACTTTCATGAGGATGATGGACAATATCCTATGACCATTCACCAATACTTTTGTAGTGGTGTATCTGGATGACATTCTAATTTACAAAAAGACTTGGGACGAACAATTGTAGCATATTCAGCAGGTTCTGCACACCCTGCGGTAGCACAAGCTATATGCCAACCTGGAAAAATTCTCCTTCGGCATGGACAGGGTCCATTACCTAGGCTACATCATTGATCAACATGGCGTACATGTGGATCTAGCTAAGATCCAAGTCATCTGTGACTGGCCAGCCCCAACAACCCTCACTGAGCTTTGGAGCTTCTTGGGACTTGCTAATTTCTACCGCAGGTTCGTGTTGGGTTTCTCCCATATTGCATGGGCCCTCAGCCAAATAAAAAAGGGTGGTGGTAAGGCAACATTTGCATGGGGTCGGTCCCAACAATAAGCATTCGATGATTTGAAGCAATGCTTGTGCTCAACCCCAATACTTTCACTACTAGACCTGCAACATCCCTTTGAGATTGAGACAGATGCTTCAGACTATGCTGTGGGCATCGTTCTCACTCAGCACGACCACCCTGTGGCCTATCATAGTGAGACACTGTCAGATACTGTCCGTAAGTACCCTACTTATGATAAAGAAATGTACTCCATTGTTCAAGCATGTTGCCAGTGGAGACATTACATTCTTGGGAAGGAGACAATCATCCACACTGATCATAAGCCACTGCAGTTCATGCAGACATAGGGAAAACTGCAAAATGACCACCATCAAAAGTGGTCCACATACTTGTAGCAATTCCACCTCAGCATCAAGTATAAAACAGGAAGCACCAATCGTGTCGCTGATTGCCTCAGCAGACCGCCAGTCACGGCACTCACCATGGTGCTAGACTGTTGTAGCCATGAGACATCTGGATGCCCCCAAATCTATGAGACAGACCCTGACTTCGCCACCACCTACCAAATGTTGGGTGCAAATGCAGTTGTCGATAGTTTCCATCTTTAGGATGGGTTGTTTTGTCGTCTGGGCCATATCTGTGT
Organism: Picea abies; assembly: GCA_900067695.1. NCBI lineage: Eukaryota > Viridiplantae > Streptophyta > Pinopsida > Pinales > Pinaceae > Picea > Picea abies. The sequence continues at coordinate 11,738 of CBVK0100794404.1, read as the reverse complement.
TCCATCAAGTGAGCGAGCGAAGCTGATCTGGAAAGACCACTACAGTTGGGTGGTAGGACACTTCGACAACGAAAATACAGTGGTGATGCTAGAAAAACATTTCTACTGGCCAAAACTTCGACAGGAGGTCGGTAAGTATATCAGGTCCTACACTTCCTATGCTATTTCCAAACCAACCATTAAGAAATAGGGCTTGTACACCCCTCTTCCTACTCTCGACAGGCCATGGGAATCCATATCAATGGACTACATGTCGGGCCTCCCATCCACCAAGTGGGGAAATGACTGTGTTTTTGTGGTTGTTGATCGCTTTTCTAAGATGGCGATTCTGGTTGCCTGCAAGAAGAGCATCATAGCAGAGGCCACTACTAAGCTCTTCTTTGAACGAGTCTAGGTACATTTTGGAATCCCAAAAACCATTTTCTCAGATCGAGATAGTTTATTTCTCATCACTTTCTGATCGAGCCTCTGGTCACTGCTGGACACCAAGCTCACCAAATCCACGGCCTTCCACCCCCAGACAGATGGCCAAACCGAGGTTGTAAATCGAATGATTGTGCATATCCTTCGCATGTATAATTCAAAGAACCCTCGCACATGGGATGAGATCCTTCCTTATGTCCAACATAGCTACAACCAAGCCTTGCATAGCTCAACCAATCACAACCCCTTTCAAGTGGGGTTGGGATTCCAACCATTGGGTCCCATAGATGTTGCACTTCCCCTTGTTGTCACCTCAACTGACTCATCTCTTGCTCCAACTGAAGCTGAAAAAGCCACCCGGTTCATTGAGCAGATCCAACACATCTGCCAATAGGTTCAGGATATCCTACATAAGTCCAATGACAAGTACAAATAATGCCATGATCAACATTGGGTGCCGCATAAGTTTCAGGTGGGCGACAAAGTTTGGTTGCACTTGCAGAAAGAACGCCTTACAGGACCCCATCGGAAGCTTCACCCACTCTGTTATGGGCCGTACACTATCACCAAGGCCATGAGGGATAATTCTTTTGAGCTTAACATTCCTCCTTTCCTTGGCCTGCACCCAGTGTTCAACGTGGATCTCCTTCGCCCTTATTTTCCACCATTATTGGACACCTCAAAAGTAGCAGAACAGCTGACACCAACATAGCTCAACCCCGAATGCATACAACAGGCATCTAATGATCAAATTTTGGATAGACAGATCAAGGGCACTCGACAACAAAGGATCCGGCTTTATCGAGTCATCAAAGCAAGGCAGTTCTTGCACCAAGGCAAGTGGCTCACCCGGGGCCAAATTCAGCAGAAATTTCCTCATCTAATGGGGGACCTCAACACAATGGAGACCATTGCTTTCTAAGGAGGGAGGATTGATCCAGATGGATATCGGTGGCCACCCACCTTTTCCAACTGGCTCAAAATAGCTTTCTGACATTTTTGGCAATTTACTATTTTTAGCAGTTTTTACTTCCGGGGCCATTTTGAGGACCTAAATGAAGGTTTTTCGGTATAGATATCCTCAATGATATCCAAAGGCATATTTGAGCCCCAAAAATGAATCTCCTTGATGATACCTTTCCAATGGGCTATCACATGCCTAAAACGGGGATTGTGTGCAAAAGTTACGACCCCGAGAAGTTGATGTACTAGCTTACCCAAACGGGTCCCACTTGACTTTTGGTGCTTCATCTCCTAGGGTTAGGTTTTTGGATGTCTAGGGTTTTTGACATTCTTTATTATTGTAAAAAGTCCTTCAAATCCTCATCGTAACCTTCTTCTTGTGAATGCGTGCTGCCATCACATCTCTTCTCAGAGATAAGCCGCCACCATTCCAGCAAGCTTGTTTCCGCTACATTTTACAGTTTCATCTTATTTCATTATTGAATAGAAAACCAGTTTTACTATATCTCTGTTATTTTGTGTTAATAACCTGTTAATAATCTATATTCATTTCGTTCTACTCATAAATTATGGATCAGTGGTATCAGAGCAGGCTACTCCTTGTCGTCTTAATGCATGTCCCCAACGAGGTCGGAGTACAAAGAGTTGGGTATCGAGCTTGTTTCTCTTGAGAACAGAAGCTCTCGCACGCCCAAGCGACCTCCCATGGTAGGATAAAATAAATATTATAGGACAGGAGATCCTTTCAAACTTTTTATTGAGGAATCCCTCATGCAACAGAGGAACGAGATGATGGATAGTTTCACGCAAATCCTTCGGCGACTACCAATAGGCGACACATCTTCTTTGAATGGAGGTGCCACCCCCTTCAAGGTACAAATAAACTCTAATATTCCTATCTTTGAAGGTCAGATAGATGCAGATGTTGTAGACAAGTTGTTGAATATACTAGAAGGGTATTTTTCTGTTCATAAATTTTTGAATAGGGAAAAGATTACTTTTGCGCTCCTCAAAGTTGTTCCCCATGTCAAAGATTGGTGGGAAACTTTCTGTGAGAAAAAGGAAACAGAGGAAACCTCATTATTTTCAGTCAAAACCACTTGGGAATCCTTCAGGGATGCTATTAAGGAACAATACTACCCTGTTGGAAGTTATGACGACCTGTATACCAAATGGACCACACTGCGGTAAGAAAGAGACCAAGCAGTGCTAGATTTCACAAATATCTTCCATACCTTGCGCTTCAAGTTGGGTATCAAATATTCAGAGCGACATCTGGTGCTAAAATATCATGGTGCTCTGCATAGATACATCCATACCAAAATGGAATTTCTGTACATCTCATCCTTGGGCGCGGCCTACTGATATGCCGTCAAAATCGAGCAAAAGCTCAAACAAAAGACGTGAAAATTTGGGCATGGGAACCCCTCACAACAAAAGCCAGGAAAGAGTGGCCCCAACCCATCGAACAAAGGACAGAGAAAAGATGGACAATATCAAGACAACCAGTACAAGACACAAGAAAATAAGGACACCGGAAAGAAAAAGAAAGATACTGGGAAGTGGTGCGACTTTCATAAGTGCCCTTGGCATAACACTACTGACTGCCACTCAAAGAAGTCACTGGTAGCTGAAGTGAAAGCCTCTGAATCAGATGCAGATTCTGACTCTAAGACAGAACTAGAAAGGGGAAGATGGATCATTGATGAAAAACCCAGTGCCACCGTTGCTACCACCAAGCTCTATCCTGGTGAACCAGATGAGCTAGAAGAAGGACAACACCTCTTCCATTCACAGATGTGGGTAAAAGGCACCCTGTTGCACTTCATCATTGATAGCAGTAGCCAGAAGAACCTCATCTCAACAGAGGTCATCAAGAAGCTGGCCCTACCAACAAAGCCACACCCACAACCATACACCATTGGATGGCTCCACCAAGGAAGCGATCTTCGTGTCAGCCAACAGTGTTGACTATCATACGGCATCAATCCCTTCAAAGATGAGGTATTGTGTGATGTTGCTCCTCTCGAAGTTTGTGATGTTCTTTTGGGCCAACCTTATTTATGGAAACTTCATGCTATATATGAGTCTAGGCCTCGTAGTGTTATTATTACTTTGAATAGAAAATTGTATAGGATACCCGAGGCAGTCCCACCTAGTGCTATTTCTTTGATCTCTGCTAAGAAATGCAGGAAGGTCATTTCGTAGATGTGGAATTTTTTCTTCTTCGTGATTCACTCTTAGAATAAGAGAAATATCACAGCCACATCCAGGGTCTCTACGACCGACCTCTCCACACAACAGAAGCAAGTAGATAAGGTCATGGAAGAATACTTGGATATCTTCTCCTCACCTACAGGGGTACCTCTGCACTACCAGGTCAAGCACCCCATTGATCTGACCCCCGACACATCGCTTCCCAATGGGCCAGTCTATCGTCACTCTTTGTTATAGAATGTGGAGATCAAGCGACAGATCCAAGAACTGCTCCACAAGGGGCACATCCACCCCAGCTCATCACCTTGCGGGAGCCCAATCATGCTAGTACATAAGAAAGATGGAACCTGGTGACTCTGTATTGATTACCGGGCTCTGAATAAAATCACTGTCATAAACCGGTACTCGATTCCCTGAATCGATGACCTCCTTGATCAACTCACGAGGGCCAAATACTTCAGTAAAATTGATCTGAAGTCTGGCTACCACTAGGTCCTGATAGAACAGACAGATATATGGAATACCACCTTCAAGTCAAAGGAAGGAATTTTTGAATGGTTGGTCATGCCTTTTGGTTTGATAAATGCTCCAACCACTTTCATGAGGATGATGGACGATATCCTGCGACCATTCACCAATACTTTTGTAGTGGTGTATCTGGATGACATTCTAATTTATAGCAAGACTTGGGTCGAACACTTGCAGCATATTCAACAGGTTCTGCACACCCTGCAACAGCACAAGCTATACGCCAACCTGGAAAAATGCTCCTTCGGCATGGACAGGGTCCATTACCTGGGCTACATCATTGATCAACATGGCATACATGTGGATCTAGCCAAGATCCAAGTCATCCATGACTGGCCAGCCCCAACAACACTCATTGAGCTTCGGATCTTCTTGGGACTTGCTAATTTCTACGACAAGCTCATGTTGGGTTTCTCCCATATTTCATGGGCCCTCAACCAAATAAACAAGGGTGGTGGTAAGGTGAAATTTGCGTGGGGCCAGTCCCAACAACAAGCGTTCGATGATTTGAAGCAGCGCTTGTGGTCAGCCCCAGTACTTTCACTATCGGACCTGCAACATCCCTTTGAGATCAAGACAGATGCTTCAGACTATGTTGTGGGTGTCGTTCTCACTCAGTACGGCCACACCGTGGCCTATCATAGTGAGACACTGTTCGATATTGTCTGTAAGTACCCTACTTATGAAAAAGAAATGTACTCCATTGTGTAAGCATGCCGCTAGTGGGGACATTACATTCTTGGGAAGGAGACAATCATCCACACCGATCATAAGCCACTGCAGTTCATGCAAACACAGGGAAAACTGTAGAATGACTGCCATCAAAAGTGGTCCACATACTTTCAACAATTCCACCTCAACATCAAGTATAAAATAGGAAGCACCAATTGCATCGCTAATTTCCTCAGCAGACTGCCAATCGCGACACTCACCACAGTGATAGAATCTTGTGGCCATGAGACATTTGGATGTCCCCAACTCTATGAGACAGGCCCTGACTTTGCCACCACCTAACAAATGTTGGGTGCAAATGAAGTTGTCGATAATTTCCATCTTCAGGATGGGTTGTTGTGTCGTCTGGGACATATCTGTGTTCCATCAAGTGAGTGAGCGAAGCTGATCTATGAATCCCACTACAGTCAGGTGGCAGGACACTTTGGCATTGAAAAGACAGTGGTGATGCTACATAAACATTTCTACTGGCCAAAACTTCAACAGGAGGTCGAAAAGTATATCAGGTCTTGCACTGCCTGCGTTATTGCCAAACTGACCACTAAGAAACATGGCTTGTACACCCCTCTTCCTACTCCTAACAGGCCATGGGAATCCATCTCAATGGACTACATGTCGGGCCTCCCATCCACCAAGCGGGGAAATGACTGTGTTTTTTTGGTTGTTGATCGCTTTTCTAAGATGGCGATTCTGGTTGCTTGCAAGAAGAGCATCACAGTAGAGGCCACTACCAAGCTCTTCTTTGAACGAGTTTGGGTACATTTTGGAATCCCACAAACCATTGTATCAGATTGGGATAGTCAATTTCTCATCACTATCTGGTCGAGACTCTGGTCACTACTAGACACCAAGCTCACCAAATCCACGACCTTCCACCCCCAGACAGATGGCCAAACCAAGGTTTGTGCATATCCTTCACATGTATAATTCAAAGAACCCTTGCGCATGGGATGAGAGCCTTCCCTATGTCCAACATAGCTACAATCGAGCCCTTCATATCTCAACTGGCCACAACCCCTTTCAAGTGGGGTTGGGATTCCAACCATTGGGTCCCATAGATGTTGCACTTCCCCTTGCGGTCACCTCGGTTGACTCATCTCCTACTCCAACTGAAGCTGACAAAGCCACTCGGTTCATTGAGAAGATCCAACACATCCACCAACATGTTTAGGATATCCTACAAAAGTCCAATGACAAGTACAAACAATGCCATGATCAACATCAGGTGCCGCATAAGTTTTAGGTGGGCGACAAAGTTTGGTTGCACTTGTAGAAAGAACGCCTTACAGGACCCCATCAGAAGCTTTTCCCACTCCATTATGGACCGTACACTATCACCAAGGCCGTGTGGGATAATGATTTTGAGATCAACATTCCTCCTTTCCTTGGCCTGGACCCAGTGTTCAACGTGGATCTCCTTCGCCCCTATTTCCCACCATTATTGGACACCTCAGAAGTAGCAGAACAACTGACACCAACAAAGCTCAAACCCGATTGCATACAATAGGCATCCAATGATCAGATTGTGGACAGACAGATCAAAGTCACTCGACAACAAAAGATCCAGCTTTATCGAGTCGTCAAAGCAGGGCAGCTCCTGCACCAAGGCAAGTGGCTCACCCGGGGCCAAATTTAGCAGAAATTTCCTCATCTAATGGGGGACCTCAACGCAATGGAGACCATTGCTTCCTAAGGAGGGAGGATTGATCCAGATGGATATTGGTGGCCACCCACCTTTTCCAACTGGCTCAAAACAACTTTCTGACATTTTTGGCAATTTACTATTTTTAGCAATTTTTACTTCCGGGGCCATTTTGAGGGCCTAAATGAAGGTTTTTTGGTATCAATATCCTGAATGATAGAAAAATGCATGAGTGATCCCCCAAAATGAATCTCCTCAATGATACCTTTCCAACGGGCTATCACACACCTAAAACGAAGATCGTATGCAAAAGTTACGACCCTGGGAAGTTGATGTACTAGCTTACCCAAACGGGGCCCACATGACTTTTGGTGCCTCATCTCCTAGGGTTAGGTTTTTGGATGTCTAGGGTTTTTTGAATTCTTTATTATTATAAAAAGGCCTTCAGAGCCTCATTGTAACCTTCTTCTTATGAATGCGCGCTGCCGTCACATCTCTTCTCAGAGATAAGCCGCCACTATTCCAGCAAGCTTGTTTCCACTGCATTTTACAGTTTCATCTTATTTTGTTATTGAATAGAAAACCAGTTTTACTGTATCTCTGTTATTTTGTGTTAAACACCTATTAATAATCTGTATTCATTTCGTTATTCTCATAAAATATGGATCATAAACCATGTTGTTAAAGAGATTCTTACAACACCCAAAACTGAAATCTAAATGAAAAAATTAAATAAAAGCACTCTTGCTAAAACATAAAACAATTACTCTTCACAATTGCAGAATTCAAACGCTCTTGGTAGTTGGTAGGGAGAACATGAGGAGTCTCCACTCAAGTAGTTTCTATGACCCCTTACCAACACATTTAGATCAAATTTTCATAAATTAAACACTCTTACATAAATTGAAATCACTCTTGCGGAAATTGAAACACTCTTGCAGAAATTGAAATTACTCTTGCGGGAATTGAAACACTCTTTGCAAAAATTGAAATTCACACTTACGTAGTTGGCAGGGAGAACATGAGGAATCTCCACTCAAGCAGATTATATGAACCCTTACCAACACATCTAGATCACACTTGCATGAATTGAAATGAAAAATAAGCTGATACCTCAATCCATCGTGCTTCCCCGGTAACGACGCCAAAATGTTGGGCTGTAAAGATGTCCTAAAATATAACCTATATGCATCATCCAAAGGTAGGCATTGGCACAATAATTTTACTTGTTGCCTATGTAGGTTCTTACCTTTTGTTTTCAGTACCTCATCTTCCATAGATGCAACACCTGTAAAGGGACAAAAATTGTAAAGGGAATGTCAATTGTTCCATTCAAATGAATGAAACTACCTGCAAAGGGAACAACAATCGTAACAAGGGAATGTCATTCGTTACATTGGGTTTAACTAATGTTGTATTAATTGAGTTGTAGTACTTGCCCAACTATTTAATATGTCAATCTGAGGTTCGTAAACTTATGAAGCACATGCAAAGTATATGCAATATTGAAGATAATCTATCCTAATCTAATGGTAAAGCTACAACTGGAATTAAATCGTTAATCTAATGTAGGAAGCTGAAACACATGACTTGGAATTAAATTGCTACAACACATGACTGAAATGAAATTGATCTAGGAATGGAAAATTGTGTCAAAGGATAAACAACATGTGAAGAGAAACAAGACGACACATGTGAGCTCACACTAACAGTAAAGAAGTCTCAAACTACATTACAAGAATCTAATCATGAAACAATAATGAAATCATGAATCAAACTAAGAATCCATTTCTCCACAATCAAACTTATCTTTCAAATCCTAATGACTACTACTAAATGACTACTCCTCAATGACTACCCCATGACTACTCCCTCGTGAAGAGAGAGAACTCTCTTTTATACATGAGAGCCTTGAAGATAAGATAACCATCTCATAATTACAAATCTACTTTTCTCTCAACCAATTTCCCATTATTACAAAATATAATCCCTTCAAATCCTCACACATATCTCTCATATATCTTGGATAAGATATGCCACCCAAATCTCCATGATATTCTCCTTGGAATAGGCTTGAATTATCTCCTCAAATCTTGAAATGGTGGAGGAAGTATTCAAGAAGTCATTTTGAATTAATCCTTCACATATTCCTACACATTACAAAGCTCACACATTTTTGAGATATATATGAAAACATGTCGATTTTATAATATTTAATCACAAATTCCCTTTTAATACTAAAATTAATAAAGTGGAAAATAATAATATGAAACCCAAATATATTTATGAAAATGATATCATGAAAGGTTAATGGGGCGATGAAATGTGAAGAATGATGAAGGGAAAGGTGGATGAAAATACGACATTTCTGAGCCCCAACAAGAATAACAATTTAAATATTTGCAAGATATTAATTGGACGAGAAAAGAGTATTTCTATTAAAATATGATCATCATAAGTTTATGAATGAAAAACTTCCATGTCGGCATGTCTCAAAACCAAGAAACTAAGTCCCTTCCAACTGGGTCTCCATGTTGCGAGGAAAATCTCTCCATGGCTAGGGGTAAACCACAACAGACGAAAATGACTGCAAAAATCAACTCTAATCTCAGATATGCTATATAAAAAAATATTCTAACAAGACAAGATAAAAGGCCTACCTCATCTAGACGTTCGATGAATTCCATTGTTGAGCACTTGAATCAAAGCAATACACCTGCAACTTTTCCTCAACAACCAAGAAACGAAAGCATATGGTGATAATATATAATGTTAGTACATTCAATAGAATAATCCATCAACATTCAAAACAAATATGCCCATGGAATAACAATTCAAATATTTACAAGATATTAATTGGACAAGAAAATAGTATTTCTATTAAAATATAATTAGCAAAAGTGAATGAATTACAAACTTCCGTGTCGGCACGGTTCAGAACTAAGAAACTAAGTCCCTTCTAGTTGGGCCTCCACCACTTCAATCCTTTAACAAAGGAAAGCTCATATAAGAGAGAAAATGAGGTTCTAAATCATGTAGGGAAGATCTTGGGGATTGAACAATTTGTTCGAATTAAAAGGATAAAAGGATGCAGACTCAATATGAAGTGAATAATTTCTCCATAGTAACTTTTCTCTCAAAGTTGAATTCTTCTCCTGTTTTCCATAGATCGAATTTGGCCCATTTATAGCCTTCAAGTGGAACTGAAGGGTCAAGTCGGAACATTTCTAGTATATGGAATGTCAAGTATCATGGATCTTGTGACGTGACATGGAAACCTGACACCATTTTTTAATTTTGGGCACAAAACCCAATGTACGCAGGTTGTAGTGGTGCAACGTGCATATACACATGTTGTATAATATATAAGGTGCACATATGTGGAAGAATAATGTTTTTAGCTCTGGGATTTGCAAAAAGGGACTTCAAGTTTGCATAGGGAAATGGAGCAAGGCATTTTGAGAAAATTTGCATAGGGTGAGGAAAATCTTGCTATAACAAATGCCCCCTAATGTGTGAGGTTAGAGGAGTATCTGCGATGGCCGAAATACATTATAATAGCCACAAGTGGAGTAATGGGGACTCAACTGGAAGAACTAGTTTCTCTTGAGAATATTACAATCTATACTGACTTTGCACACATGGATGCCAATTTTAATTACATTGCAGATCCATGTGAAAATATACCAAACAGTTGTTCATGGCCATGAATAGGCAATACAAAGGTGGCTACATGTAAAAGGTTGACATAGTCACAAACAAGGTTGTTGGAATAGGGGCAGATTGACATAGTCACAAACAAGGTTGTTGGAATAGGGGCAGACCCGGGGTTCAATGCTAAAACAACGCACCAAAAAAACCCTAACTACCGACCCTTTTGGCAACACTTGTGAAGTATATGAAGTCTCACCCGAGGTAGAGGCAGGGGTGGTTGTAGGACTCTAGTTTCTGCAACATTAGCTGGGACACAAATATGTGATTGTAACACCTTAACAAAGAACTTAGCAATTATAGTTCATCAATATCTAGTCTTAGTTTACAACGCAGTTAAACCCTAATAATAAATTAGTGCAACATTCCCATAAATTAAATATATTCAAGCACCAAGCATACTAACATAGATCATATCTATCAATCATTCACATTATTCAACACTAAGCTACCATATTAGATTCATTCATCATCTAACATCGCACTAAGAATTTAATCATATAAACAAGAGAGAAACCATAAATCACAAAGCATTCACAACACATGATGTACGTGGTTCACCCCCACCCCAGGGCTACATCCACCAACTCTTCATCTTCTCTATTAGCTTCTCTCACTATTCTACATGCACAAAGCCACAAAATCCTACTCCACACAGGACAAGAGATTTGCGTGCACTCCGCCATATCCTCCTTCCCCAAGTAGATCTGGGTACAGAGCCTTACACAACCTTTTACAATCACTTTCACTTAGCCTTGCAAGTCTCACTCAGCATTCACAAAGCACTTACAACTTGCATAACTTACCACTGACTAACTCACTGAATCCCTCTTACATCACCTAGTCTTCTTATTTATTTATAACAAAATTAGGCCTAAACTTGGGTAAACCCATGGGTCGGCATTCCCATACTCATTACATAAGACTAAAAACCCAAAAATCATTAAACAGGGGTCGAGATCCTGTGATCTCCACTTCGTCTTGCACTCCGCCTTCGATAGCCTGTCGAAGTCCCCAAAATAGTTCAAACATGATACTTGACATTCAAGTATCAAACCTTGGTCAAACATGACCAAGGTTATCCAATATTATTGGCAATGGAAATACCCCAACTTGGATAAACTAGAGGAAGTTTTTGTTAACCAAAATGGTAGCGGATAAAAGGTGGAAAGACAACACTGAAACGTAGAAGATGACACCAAAGGGCAGAGAAGTTGGGACTTGAGAAATTGGAGGTGCAATCGAGAAAATATCTAAGGATGTCTCTGCACCAAATCTGTGACTGTTGGCCATTGCAAGTCATATATTCGTTTCAGCGCTTGGATATGGATCACTTGCAGTTAGGGCAACTAATAAAATAAAAATAAAAATACACACTTCTATAATTAGCACAAACAGTCATGGTTATAGAAAATTGGCGTAGATTAACAATAAATACATTCATGTTTAGGCCGCAAAATTTTGACGAACATATATTATGATTTATATATATATATATATATATATATATATATATATATAT
>CBVK0100794401.1:0-22834 GCA_900067695.1 Picea abies | reverse complement strand
CCTGTTTGGCTCGGCGGACAGAATGCGATATCTTCCTCATACGGACTCCGTTTGCGATAAAAATTATACCACCGGAATCAGGAAGACGAGCCGGACGTCATGGTGTTGGTTTCGTCGAATTCCGAGCACTTTCATTTTTGAGCATTTTTCATGCCCTGATGGCTCCTGGATCCGATTTCTGATCACACGTCCCAACAATAGACCTTTTGGTCCCCAAAAGGTTACAGACCACTTCGACAAGCTCGGGATAGGCCACCCGACTTGCTCTTTGTCTCTGAAAGATGATTACATCAGGGGAAGCAAAACACAATGAAGCCGGGACAACCACTTCTGGCAGAACCAAGTGACTGCTTTCTCTCCTTCACGGTGTTCATCTTGCTTCGCTGGCAATCCTTCCTCCTTCGTGGGCACGTGCAAAATCCTTTTGTCCTTCCTGGGACGAAGCTCTGGATTAAGCTTCCAACAGCTAGCCTTCTGATGTCCACTCTTGTTGCAAAACGTACAACGAGTCTTCGGCATCCAGACCTGCTTAACCTTCTCCTTCTTCCGTTGTGGACTTGAGCCTTTACGTCGTGTTTCCTTCTTGGACGACATAGGTTTCCTGTACACATTTTCTCTCTTCCAACACTTGGCAACACAATGCTTAGTTGAATGACAGTTAGTACATGGTTTCCACAAGTTCCGGTTTACTTGATTATGCTTATTATAATCAAAAGAAGATTTAACAAAAACATGACCATTATACCTTCCATGCTGATCTTCACCTTTCTTTGGAGACGACTTGCATTCACTACCACAATCCTGAAGTGATGCGTCATTTCCCTTTGTGAAGTGTTCCTGCAATGTCTTAAGTTGGCCATTTGAAGCATCACTTGCTTCTGAAGTTTTGGAACCCATCTTGGAAGACTCTCCAAGGTCCCCTCTTTCATATCCCAATCCTAAGTATCGAGGCCTTTCTTCAACCTCAATGGGATTTACAATGCCTTGACCTTGACGTCCAAGGCCCTTTCCTTTTTCATAACCCATCTTGGTCAATATTCTCAAACCTACACCCTTTGTGTGTTTTTCGAATTCACCAAAACCAACTTGATGAGAATGAGGAAAATTTGATGAGAAACCTTCACTGCATACCTCAGATATGTTGTCTGACACAGACGAAGAAGGCACTTCCGTCAATGCTTCTTTTCCTTTGTTGCTCTTTGAAGCTTTTACTTGAACCATGCTTTTTCGTTCCAAGTAGTCTTCATACAACACCTTCACCATCTCGGCCATGGCAAACACCGAATCTCTGAACTTCTTCTCGTCATGAGAAAGTCCTCCTATAGATGCCATTTTCCTCCTTGAGATGTGCTCTTCCCTGGCCAACATGCAAAACTCAAATTCCAAATGTCAACTAGCTCTGATACCACTTGATCCGTCAGGATTTTTCCGACGCTCTTCCGATCTCAAAGGACAATTACCCTACACCCTTATTGATCCGTCAGGATTTTTCGAAATGACTATGGTTGAGTTTTATTTGCATGCATTAATTGACCATTGGGAAACTTTAACGAAAAGCACGAGAAAAGAAAGTGAATTATACAGCCATTAACATAATTGCAAATCTGAAATGCAATGAAAACATCAAACCATAATGCACAAGTTTGATAACGGAGTTCGACAACTTTGCCTACGTCTCCGGGCCTTTTCTCTGTGAGGGAGGCTTCTTGATTTTTTTTAGAAAGCTTATTAGTACATATTTACAATTGCCGATTGGCTTCTAGATTGATCTGGTCTTGTTCGCCATGATCTCTAGAATCTTTCACAACTTACGGCACCTGAAATGGATGTCCCGAGCTCTCAGAAATCGTCCGACAACATCTCTACCTCAACAGCTTCCTTGCCTCAATCTGGCTTAGACCTGGCTTTGCCTCAGCATCTTTGCTCTCCAAAACCATCCAAAAGCTTCCAAAGCATGACCAAATGCCTCAACATGGCCTTGGTTAAATAGTTGGGAAAGTTGGTTTCAATCTCCAACTTCCTCCCAAAAATTAGGCTCTTAAAAAGCCCAATAACTCCCAATTACATTAAAAAATTGGTTTAATTACATTTAATTTAACTAAAAGTGGTTAAAACCCACTTTCAAACTATATTATAGTTAAATAAACCAAAAATCGGGCTTAAGCCCCTTTCACCCGGGCGCGCGCACCTTTTAAGGTCATATGCAAGTTCATATGGCCAAGCGCTAAGCCCTTTAGGGCTAGCGCTGGCCTTAACCCACTTTACGCGCTTTAACACTGGTCATATGGGCACATGTATGGAACCCTCGGGCTATACAAACCCCGTGCTCCACATAACTGTAACCACCACAACCGTGCATATGGTTATGTTAACAACCCAACATATTAACTGCGCAACCGTCGGAACCGCCAACCAATTCTGCGCCCATTTTTCAAACGATGGTCACATGTAACCATAAGACCGCGGGTCGGGCTAAGCCCGACCCGTCCCAACTGCCAAAAGATACAACTGTAAACTTAAATACATTTAAGTTCGTTTACATAACACGATACAATTGTCGGTGTAATGGTTGTTCGGACTGTGTTAAAGCTTCTACGGAGGTGGAGGTCCGGGGTTCGAATTCCCTCGGGCCCAAAAAATTTTGACTTAGCCCTCATTGGCAAAACCCGGGGTGCCACGTGACAGCTCGTGATTGGGCCACGTGGCACCCAATCACTTGCCAATAAACTGCCACGTGTCGACATCCGATTGGTCCACGTGTCTGAACCGTGCTGCCACGTCAGCTTGCCGCGTCACTTCCGTACGTCCAGTCAGCACTGCCACGTCAGCGCCACGTCACTTCCATACGATCCAGTCATCATGCCACGCAAGTCTTCCATGTCAGCTGCTGACGTCACCCTGCCACGTGTCACCCTTTCAGTGGTGACACGTGTCACTCCAGGATTGGTCCAAGTGTGCACCGAAAATGCCAAAATTGCCTGACACGTGTCACGCTCTGGTGTTGCCACGTGTCCTGTACGGACCTGCCACGTGTCGCATTCTGGTTACGCCACGTCAACTGTACAGACATGCCACATCATCTGTACGGACTGACACGTGTCACTGTACGGACATATACAGTCAGCATCCCAAAATTTTGCCTGTTTGGCTCGACGGACAGAATGCAATATCTTCTTCATACGGACTCCGTTTGAGATAAAAATTATACCACCGGAATCAAGAAGACGAGCCAGACGCAATGGTGTTGGTTTCGTCGGATTCCGAGCACTTTCATTTTTGAGCATTTTTCATGCCCTGACAGGCTCCTGGATCCGATTTCGGATCACTTATCGACCAAATTATCGATAATTACACCAAAGGTGTCATTTTCTCTCTTATGGATGGCTTTTATGGATATAATTAGATAGACATTTTACCGGCTGATCAACAAAACAACCTTCATCTGCCCATGGGGGACTTTCTCTTATCGAAAATTACCTTTTGGTCTTAAAAACATTGGAGCCACTTTTCAGCGGGCTATGTCATATGCGTTCCATGACATCAAACATATCGTTGAACCTTATCTCAATGACTTACCAGCTCACTCGACTCATCGACGAGACCATATTGGTCACCTACGAGCCATCTTTCTTATATGCAGGTTTTACAACATACGTTTGAACCCCCATAAATGCATTTTCGTTGTTGAATCAAGGAGACTCCTCGGATTCATAGTCTCCAAAGATGGGATTAGGGTGGATCCCTTAAAAGTCAAAGCCATTCTCGCTATACCCCCTCCCAAAAACCTTACCCAACTGCAAAGTTTGCAAGGGAAGGCAAACTTTATTCATCGTTTTATTGGCAATTACGCCGAAATCACTAAAGAATTCATGAGATTACTATAGAAAGATGCCCCTTTCAGTCATGATGGAACTGCTCAACACTCATTTGATTCTCTTAAGCATGATTTAACAAACACACCACTTTTTCATCCACCCAATTATGCGAAAAATTACATCATTTATTTGGATGCCTCTACTTCCACTATTGGTATGGTGTTAGTATAAGAGGATGATGATGGCACCGAACAAGTGATCTATTATTTGAGTAAGAGTCTATCAGGTCTCGAACTACAATATTCACATGTTGAAAAGTTGGCTTTGGCAGCAATTATTTCCATCTAAATATTTCTCCACTATATTTTGTTATGCACTACCATGGTCATTGCAAACTCGAACCCCATGTACCACATCTTGAATCGTTAAGTACTGATCCAGATTATTTTCGGCACGAAATGAGAGTAGAGATATAATAAATAAATGTACAGATATATCTCGGATATCCAATAATATAACATAAATGTATCAAAGACGCAACCATAAACACAAAGATACAGTAATACACAATTTCTATTAATGTGCAAAATGTACAGAACTGTAAAAATTCAAAGTGAAGACTCGCTAGAATGGTGGCATCTTATATCCGAGAAGAGTTGTGACAGATACTTGCATTCACAATAAGATGATTATTACAATGAGGCTCCAAAGGCATTTTTGACATAAGTAAAATCCAGAACCCTAACCCCAAAAGATGAAAAGCCAAAAGGTTTGCGGGCCTCAATGGGGGTAGTTGATACGTCAACTTCCCGGGGGCATAATTTTTGCATACGATCTCTATTTGGGGTGCTCGATACACCATTGGAAAGGTCTAACCAAGAAGAAAGATTTTCATCTGGCCCAAGTCAGTGCCGTCGTCGTTCACCTGGGTCCGAAATCCCCCAAAAAACGTTGTTTAGGGCCTCAAAGTGGCCCCGGAAGTTTGGAACCCAAAAAACTCCCAAGATGGAAAATTGTTTTTCGAGCCCGTGGAATAGGTGGGTGGCCACCGATATCCACCTGGATCAATCATCCCTCCTTAGGAAGCAATGGTCTCCATTGTGTTGAGTTCTCGAGGGAGAGAGGGAAGCATTTGCTGAATCTGAATCTTGGTGAGATGCTTGCCTTGCCGGAGAAGTTGCGTTGCTTATTTTGTTGAAGGCTGTCACAAACCTGTGGTTGGAAGGGTTTGAACTTTTTAGCCAGTCTGGATACATGAGATGACTGTGTAGAGAAGAAAACCGTGCGCTTTGCTTCAATCTTGTCGACCTACTTTGACTGGACAGAAGGTGCTTGGACTGAGGTTGTAGTTGTTGCGGTGTTCTTTTGTTCACTTTTTGAACAAATTGTGAAGAAGCTGAATTTCATAGTATGAGATACTACATTGTGGCATTGTTTAGGTGGGAAAATAGTTGGAACTACCTCTAACATTATGTAGAGATGACCCCCCAGAGTAACAATGACACTACGGGCTCGAGACTCATAAATAGCATGGTGCATCCACATATATGGCTGGCCCAAAATAACATCACAAACATCCAGTGGGGCAACATCACATAATACCTCATCCTTGAAGGTCTGGATGCCGTATGATAATCAACACTGTTGGATGACAGGAAGATCTCGTCCTTGCCGAAGCCACCCAATGTTGTATGGTTGCGGGTGTGGTGTTGTCGACAATCCCAAATGTTTGATGACCTTTGCTGAGATGAGGTTCTTCTGGATTCCGATATCAACAATGAAATGAAATAGGGTCCCATTCACCCACATCTATGAATTAAAAAGGCACTTCCGCTTTTCAGTATCTATTGGTTCTTCTGGTTGAATTGCGGCGGTTGCGACAATAACAGTGGGATCTGCGTCGATGCTATATCTTCTATCGATATTTTATGAATCAAGGTTCGACTCCTTCTCTTTGATCTCGACCACCAATGACTATTTTGAGCGACATTCATCGGTGTTGTGCCAGGGGATTTTGTGGAAATCGCACCATTTTCCAGTGTCCTTCTTTGTCTTTCCGTGACCCTTCTTTTCCTATGGCTTGGAATGGTTTTCGAGAGGCTTTTGTT
The DNA here is from genome assembly GCA_900067695.1 of Picea abies. Lineage (NCBI taxonomy): Eukaryota > Viridiplantae > Streptophyta > Pinopsida > Pinales > Pinaceae > Picea > Picea abies. The sequence goes on along the minus strand of CBVK0100794401.1, from coordinate 16,911 downwards.
AGAGTCGTCTTTATCATACTTTGGCTGTTGCGAATATGCATACCCGAACTCCCGTTTGTTTTGGTGCTTAAATTTCTACTCGATTTTAACAACATATCAATAAGCAACACCCAATGATGACATGTTCAGAAAATCCATTTCAATTTGGATGTATTTGTGTAGAGCCCCACGGTATTTCAGAACCATATGTCGCTCAGAGTCTTTGATACCCAGCTTGATGCGCAAGGTATGGAAGGTATTGGTGAACTCCAAAACTTCTTGGCCCTTCTCTTGATGTAGTGTGGTCCATCTCATGTACTTGTCCTCATAGTTGCCAACAGGGTAATATTGTTCTTTTACGGCATCCACAAAAAATTCCCAAGTGGGCTTGACCCCATATATTCCAGACTCCTATATGGAACTTGGCTCCCAGTAAGTTTCCCACCAATGTTTCACATGGGGGAGACACTTAAGGAGTGCGAAGGTGATTTTTTCCCTTTCGAAAAAATCGTGAATAGAGAAATAACCATCTAGCAGATTTAACCATTTGTCTAGGGCATCTGCATCTATCTGTCCTTCAAATATGAGAATATAAAAATTAAATTGTACCTTGAAAGGTGAGGTGGCTCCAAAGTGGTCACTTGATGAAGATGCGCTGGTTTTTATCGGCAAGCGTTGAAGGATGTGGGAAATATTCTCCATGATTTCGTCCCTCTATCGCATGAGAGCTTGCTCAAGCAATATATTTGTAGAATCTTCTGCTCCGTCGTTTTTATTTTCTTCCACCATGAAGGGTTTCTTGTGTGTGCAAGAGTAGTTTTCCTCAAGAGATACAATCTCAAGACCCAACTTGCTATACTTGTACCTCGTCGAGGCCATGCACAAAAAAACAATCAAGAGCAGCTTGCTTTGATACCACTAATCCAGATTATTTTCGGCATGAAATGAGAGTGGAGGTATAATAAAGAAATGTATAGAGATATCTCAGATATCCAATAATATAACATAAATGTATTAGAGATGCAACCATAAACATAGAGATACAATAATACACAATTTCTATTAATGTGCGAAATGTACAGAACTATAAAAATATAGAGTGAAAGACTCGCTAGAATGGTGGCAACTTATCTCTAAGAAGAGATGCGACGATTACTTGCATTCACAATAAGATTATTATTGCAATGAGGCTCTAAAGTCCTTTTATCATAAGTAAAATCCAAAAACCTAACCTCGAAAGATGAAAATCCAAAAGGTTTGCGGACCCCGATGGGGGTAGTTGATACGTCAACTTCCCGAGGGCGTAACTTTTGCATACGATCTCTGTTTGGGGCGCTTGATACACCGTTGGGAAGGTCTAACCAAGAATAAATATTCTTTATTGGCCTAAGTTAGTGCATGCAGTAATCACTTGGGCTCCAAATCCCCAAAAAACATCGTTTAAGGCCTCAAAATGGACCCGAAAATTTGGAACCCAAAAAACTATCGAAAAACTGCCCAGATGGAATACTGTTTTTCGAGCTAGTGGAATAGGTGGGTGGCCACCGATATCCACCTGGATCAAGTACTTGGGGGAAAATATTTGAAATGGATCATCATTCTCCAAGTATTCGATCTCGAGTTTTCCAAATGCAAGGCTAAGAAATCGTTGGTTTTTACAGAATTAATTTGTGATCTTCCCCATACTGATGATAATAATGAGCATAGTTATTCTCTTCCCAGTGAATCCTTGTTCCTCATTAGTACATATGATCCATGGTATGGATATATTATTTTCTATCTCCAAACCCAACTCTTTCAGCCTAACATTTCACTTGATGAATGATGTCTCGTTAGACACCATTCAAAGTGCTACCTTATCATTAACAACACCTTGTATCATCATGGCATTAATATTTTCCTATGACGTTGTTTAACCCACGAAGAGGTTGAACAAGTTTTAAATGACTTTGACCTTGGATCTTGTGGTAGTCATCCTTTTGGGATGGCTGTAGCCCAATTTTTTTTATGTGCTGGTTATTTTTGGCTTTCCATATTCAAAAATTGCATTGAGGCTGTTAAAAAATGCCCACCCTGTTATATCTTTCAGAAGAAATTATGTACCCACCCAACTCCACTTCATCCCATTGTCTTCGTCGGTCCCTTTTCAAAATGGGGCATCAATTTTATGTAATGTAAGCCTACCTCAGTTGGGGGGTACGGTTATATTATCATTTTCGTCGATTATTTCACTAAATGGGTTGAGGCTATGCCTACATTCCTTAACTATGGCCGAACTGCAACATGTTTTGTGTTCAATCACATCATCACTTGATTCGGTGTCCCACAAGTTATTATAATTGATCATGGATCCCATGTCAAGAACCAGATGATGGGTGACTTGCACACCAAGTTAGGTTTTTGCCATGAAAATTCATCCCTCTACTGCCCTCAAGAAAATGGACAGGTTGAAGCCATAAACAAAGTCCTAAAAACCATGCTTCAATGCATGGTGGGAATGAAAAAAACCTATTGGTATTTGCAACTCTTCTCCGCACTCTAGGCCTATCGAAATTCAGTTAAAACCGCAACTGGATTTACACCCTTCCAGTTGGTATACATGATAGAGGCCGTGCTACCGATTGAATGCGAGATTCCTTCATTGAAACTCATCGTAGATCTCCTACCCCATACTTTTGTTGAAGAGGAACGATTTTATATCTAACCCAGATGGATGAAACTCATCGTGATGTTTCTATCATCATTGAGACATATAAAAAATGCATAAAAAATCAATATGAAAAGTCCATCCAACCTTGCGCTTTCGCAGAAGGAGATCTAGTCCTAGTCTATGATCAAGATCATGACAAACTGGGGGCAAGAAAGTTAGAACCCATGTGGCACGAGCCATACATCATAAAATGTGTGCTACACAGAGGTGTCTACGAGTTAGTAGAATACCATGGAATATCTCTCGGTGATCCCCGAAATGGGATTTACCTCAAAAAGTACTATGCATAGAATATCTCACATGTGTGCTTTGTACATTATTGTACCATATGTTTTTGATTCAGCGTGTCTTTTCTTTTGCGTGCATGATTTTTTCCTCAGCTGCTTATACTTTTCTTTGTGATTGAATGCACAGATGACATCATCCTTTCCCATCTATTTCGGGTTTGCAGATGGCGCTAGTCGACATACCCATAACATCGTTTTTGCAACTTGGGTCATCTACCACTCCGGTGAGTTAGTGAGCTCAAGAGGAATTTGCTTGCCATCTATGACCAATAACGTTGTATAATATCATGTCATCATAAAATTTTTAACTGAAGCTTATTCTCTAGGTATATCTCAATTGATTATCAACCTTGATTCTCAACTCATGGTCCGTCAAATAAACTGTGAGTACATCTTTCGTAACCTAGTTTTACTACTTCTCCATCAAAGGGTTCGTCGTCTCGAAAGAGATTTTGAATTTCTAGAATATAGACATATATCAAGAGAACTCAATACGATTACATATTCGTTAGCAAATTATATGTTAGATTAGTATATTGTGCATAGATAAACATTTGGAACATGGAGCATATGAATAAAAGCATCACATAAAACAAAAATACAACATAAGGAGCCACCACAAAACTCGTTTATATATAAGCTTGATAGCAATTTTTTTTGGTCAAAAATACATTGTCTAAAAGTACATAACGGGACAAAACATGGGCCTTTATGCCTATAGAATCATCATATAAGACTACAAAGTGATTGAAGACTCTACTCGTCCCCCTGCACCACATTGTGCTCTGCATAACACACTACCGCTCTTGCCACTTGTCGTAGCAAATGGATGAGACCTTCAGGGACCCAAACTATATGTATCTGAAGGTGTAGAGGTACATATTACATCCTCATGGAGGGAATGACCATGGTCAAACCAAGGACGTTCCTCTCCACCTCTCAGAGTCCTCCTACCACGACATCATACTCTACCGTCGCCTGAGCATCTCTGCGACGTCTCAATACTGGCATCTTGCCAGACGTGATGCACCTCTGTCTGCATGATGAAAAAAAATGACTTAGATCCCTCGTTGTACAACCAAAAACATATAAAAAAAAAGAAAAATAGAGTTACAAGGTTATGATCTTTCGTACCTGATGCGTCCCACTGTATACCCTCAGGAAGCACTAAATCCGTACTGCCCTTGAAATCCACCCCGACATATGGGAAATCCTCAATCACCACCAGTTGTATCCTCCACCATGCAAAGAAGTCGGCAATAAATCTAAAGGCTGAGGGTTCATTCTCCAACCTAGGGGAAAGACTATGTTTTAGGACAAATCGGTAAGTGTAGACACAAACGAATCTCTCTAGTTTCACCCTGAAACTAGAATAAAACATAATAGAATATAAAACTTTCCCTAAGTTTTAATTGTCAATCATACTAACTAACAAGAGATAAATGACATACCTTTTAAATTTTGCTTGTCCTCGCTAGTGTCATCCTCGCTCTATTTCAAGGCTTACAAAATGTTGAACCTGTAAAAAGACATAAGCCAATGAAGTGAAAGAAACAATGTATACTTAACAAAACCTATGTATGTGATTAGGGAGTCATGCAATAAAATAAGAACAATTTTATAGGAAAGAAATATATTACTGTATTAGAAATATGAAAAGGAGAATACAATCGATGCCTTGATGTTGTAGCGTCCCTTCCAACAGTTCCTTACTTCCAAAACACTTCTACGCCAACGAGTTCTGACAATGTAAGTTTGAAGATACTAACAATCTATCTTGACAACATAAATCATAAGCCTATCATAAGTCCTTCAGCTGAGAATTCTCAAGCCAAAATTCTACTAACTCATTAGCCATTCTCAAAATCTATTCTCAAATCTGACACAAAAAATCCATTCTAAAAGCTAACTTTCCCCATGAGAGGCCTCCTAATTTTATAAGCTGAAAAGGATAGGGTGAGGAGGTTAGGATGATCCCATGAGATCAGGGATGCGACTTAGATCCAAACTGATCAAAAGCCACCTCACCCTCGAAGCTTCTATTCTAGAAGCATCGAGAAGTTTCTCTTTTTCTTTGTACAAGCGATTATCGCACCCTTAACATTGAGTAAACTACGATAATATCGCAGACCACTGTGTTGCAACCTGCATCGATCCTATATCGTCGCACCCTTAACACTGAGCAAGGTGCGACAATCCTTTGTTGAAAGGTTTTTTACAAAGGAAAAGATAATTTAATCTCTCTGGGAAAGTTTGTCTTCATTCTTCTTCAGGGATTAATGGAATTGATCCTTCGAAAGACAAAGGATAGGTGTACATCATTAACGGTCATAGGGGTGACGAAAATAGTTTTTAACATTAAGCCCCCAAAATATGAAGTTAGAACAAAGTGATAGTTGAAATACTTTGTCAAGTGTGTGTTGGGAACAAGGAACAGGTCGGTCATAAACCTGCCAACAAACAAGGAAATACAATATAAAAATATACCATCACTGAGGTAGTCATTCCCATACTCATAATACAAGCGACTGAAAGCACGAATGTAGACATGTCAAGTAAGACAGGTCATGGCCACCAAACATACATTGTGGATCGATGCCATTATGACTCAAATCTGAACATAGCCACCAAAAATACACTATGGATCTATGTGTTAAAGACTTAAATTTGAACATAACCATGAGACATGCACCGTGGATCTATGCAACAATACAATTTGAATATACTCCAATGCAACCTGAATCTATAAAAAAAGATTCAGGGTCTTCATCTCCACCTTTTAATAGTATGAATCTAACCATGTGAATACATGTACTGAAGTTGAACATGGTAGAAACCACTCTATTACTAATCATTAGTGTATATCGTTAACAAGTGTCAGTATGGTCGCCAATTTTGTTTCAGGACAAATTGGTAATTGCAGACACAAACGGATTCCTTAGTTTCATCCCGAAACTAGAACAAAACAAGACAAAATATAATATTGTCCCTAAGTTTTAATTGTTAAGCATACTAACTAACAAGAGATAAATGCCATACCTTTTAAACGTCGCTTGTCCTCGCTCCGTTTCAAGGATTATGGGATGTTGAACCTGTAAAAAGACATAATCCAATGAAGTGAAAGAAACGATGTATACTTAACAAAACCTATGTATGTGAACAAGGAGTCATACAATAAAATAAGAACAATTTTATGGGAAATAAATATATTGTTGTATAAGAAATATGAAATGCAGAATACAACCGATGCCTTGATGTTGTAGGGTCCCTTCCAACTGTTCCTTGCTTCCCACACACTTCTGCTCCAACAAGTTTTGAGACTGTAAGTTTGAAGATACTAACAATATATCTTGACAACTTAAATCAGATTCCTATCATAAGCCCTTCAACTGAGAATTCTCAAGCCAAAATTCTACTAACTCATTAGCCATTCTCAAAATCTATTCTCAAATCTAACACAAAAAATCTATTCTAAAATATAACTTTCGCCATGAGAGGCCTCCTCCTTTTATAAGTTGAAAAGGATAGGGTGAGGAGGTTAGGATGATCCCATGAAATCAGGGATGCGACTCAGATCCAAACCAATCGGAGGCCACCTCACCGTCGAAGCTTCTATTCTAGAAGCGTTGAGAAGCTTCTCTTTTTCTTTGTACAGGCGATCATCGCACCCTTAACACTGAGAAAACTGTGACAATGTCATAGGCCACTGTGGTGCAACCTATTTAGATCCTAGATCGTCGCAATATTAACATTGAGCAAGGTGCGACAATCCTTCTTTACAAGGTTTTTTACAAAGGAAAAGATAATTTCATCTCTCTGGGAAAGTTTGTTTGCATTCTTCTTCAGGGATTAAGGCAATTAATCATTCTAAATAAAAAGGATAGGTGTACATCATTAATGGTCATTTGGGTGATGAAAATAATGTGTAACATACTAGTCCACCGCTCCATACGGGGCTCAGTTGCAGGGCGTGCTATCAATGCAACCTGCAGTTGCATCTGTGGAACCCGGTCCAAAAAAATGAGAAGAAGAAGGATCCATACCCAAACTATTTTTTCCTTCCCATTCTACATTTGGATATCTACTCCTTAATGTTCCTCAAAAACCCTGCGCTCCAGTTCAATAACCTAGGCTCCAAGCACTAAATGACATAAGATATTTGGGACTTGGAAGTGAGATGGGCAGTAGTGCTTCCTGCCAATTTGGTGATAGAAAATAGGACAGATCGAAGAGATAAATCCATCATGTCTTTTATGACGATCCTCCCTCCTACCAAGTGTGACCCTGGTATGCAATATTGGGAAACATATGCCTTTGTCAGTTGTGGAGTGGTCGGATGTCCAGATAAAAGAATAGGCGCTCCTCTCCTTGAGAGCCCCGTCAAGAAGTACACATCATCCATCTCAATCTTGAGCATGTGTGGTCCTATTTGGAATGCTTGCTTGTCATTATCCCATAATCCGATCAAATATTCGAACAAAAAGACTTCTTTCCTCATATTTTGGAGTTTGAAGTACTTAAGCAAGCCACCCTTGATTGAGGGTCTTGTAAAGCAGCGATGTCATCAAATTCATGCTCAAGTTATTTCCATTCAATCAGGATTAGCTATGAGAAAAACCTGCAAATTCATGAATTAATCATGATTAGCTAGGTTTTCAAAGAAAGAAATTGCCCTTTTTTAGTCTAAAAATAAATAAATAAATTTAATTTTTTGCGCCTAACGCTCCCTTAAATAAGATAATAGAGCACTAGTGTTCCATAAATGCACACACCCGGGTGTTTAAATCACGATCGATGCTCCCCTCGATTACTTGAGGGAGCATCGATCTAGTTCGACACTCTAGGGATTCCCAAGGAGCCTAAGCACCTAAATTGAGGGCTAAAATGCAATAAAAAAACATGGAAACGAATGAGAAAGAGGAGGGAACCAACCTGATCCGGACAGTTTCGAAAACGGTTGACCACAACTCTCGTAATCAATGCCCAAAAAAACACTCCAAAAGAGGAAAAAAACTCAAAGAGGAAACGAGAATAGTAAAACAAAGGTAAAAATGATTTCTTGCCCTAATTTGATATTTGATATGTTCAAGTTTGGTCATTTTTTCTTCCTTTTCACATTTTTAAAAGTTTTTTATTGGGTTTTTTGTCATTTTTTGAGAAGCTACTATTATCTTTTGCCCATGACAACTTGATTATGAAGGAATTTGAGCAAAGATTATTCGATGACCTTGTAATGCCAACGAGCTTAGTCTTTGTTCTTTCTCATGCTCGTAAATACATGAGAATGTAACCGAGTATACTTTTATCACTTTTTCAGACTCGTAAAGGTTATACGAAAAAGGAACCCCCTGGAGTTTCCTTTAAGCTCTTTTCAGTCTCTCTAAACATGAAAAGATTGTCGAGTGATCTTGCTTCCTTTTACACTCGTTAAAAGGTTCTAAAGGGCATCTTTCAAGTAATATTTTATCTCTTTTTCGGACTTCGGAGACTAAAATTACGAAAAAGGACAACCCTGGAGTCACCTTTAAGTTCTTTTCAGACTCTCTAAATATGAAAAACCACCGAGTTTTCCTTTTATGGACTCGTAAAATTACACATTGAAGGGCCCATCTGGGGACAAACCCGTACTTCTTCCAGTTTGTTAAATAAGGGAAGAGGAACTTACTGAAGGTGAGTTATATCGAGAATATGTTATCCTCCTCGAGCTCGTTAAATTAAAAAGAGATACGCATGTATCTAGATGGGGGAAAAATTGAAGGAAGTGGGTCAAGTTTCTTGAAAACTTTTGTAAGCATCTCTTGCAGTCGCCCTTGAACACGACACATGTTTTAGCCTCCACATTGAACAGTTGGATAATCCTCTGAAACCTTTGCATTGAACCAATCCTATGAGTCTTTCCACTCCTTTGGTCCATCCAAAGAATGTCTCAACCCTTGCTGCATTATATTTTGGTCCATTCCTCGTTTATGATGCCAAGTCTCACACCATGCCTCAGTGTTCAAGTGAAGTTTCCACCTCAACAGTCAACCATCCACAAAGTTACCAGTTTCCATACCCACGTCAGACCATGTTCATCTACTGTATCTTATCATTTTTCCTGTGACAAGTTTTGTGTCGACTGATGAGGGATACATCAATGCCCTCCTTTGACAAGTATTTTCCTGTTGAATTCAACAAATTATCCAGGAAATAGACTTAGGAACACATCAGTACCTTGGGACCTGCATGCCTCAATGGCAGGCCTCCTCACATTTGACAATGGGTATTCATCAATGACCTCTGACCGATTGATTCCATGAATGTTCGACTTCAACTTATTTTTCACATTCATTGGATTGTACTTTAAAAGTACCTTGAAAATCATCAACATCAATGGTGGTTTATCTCGCACTTGTTAACGATATACCTCAATGATCGATGATCAAGTGGTTTCTACCACGTTCGACATCAAAACATCTATTCACATGGGTAATATTCGTACTACATCAGGATTGGTATGAAGACCCCGGGTTGAGCATCCATTCTACTATTTGCTCTATCCAGGTCGTGAAGGAAATCATTTGAGCATGCTGATATATATGTTGTCACATAGATCAACATTGTATTGGTCCATGGCTATGTTTTATCATCTCGTAGCTCCACTGTGTATTTTGCGTGGCTACGATTAGTTCATGTCAAAGAGGTATGGATCCACATTGTATCTCTGTAGCCATACCCTTAGTCAATATCATCATGGATCCATAGTGTATTTATTAGCGGCCATTCTTTGAGTCACTTATAGTCTGAGCATAGGTATTCTTGCCTCGAGAATGGAACACATATTAACATTGATTGATGGTTATCTGCAACTTCTACCAGGCTCTCTGACTCCATACCCTTGCTTCAAAAAATCTACAAAGTGTTTCGGCCATCAACTTTCATCGTTCGACTTCACACTTTGGGGGGCAATCTGTTACACATCAAAATTCCTCAATTCAATAATGTCACATTCTCATTATCATAAGTATTGTAAGTGTCACACTTTTGTCGCAAATGTCGTAAGTGTCACATTCTCTTTCCGTAAGTGTCGCATCAGGAACAACACCATGAAAACACTTGACACAACCCCTAAAACATGTTAGAAGAAGAAGCCCCATCATCTGACAGTCAAAACAAATGTTTTTCTATGAGAATTGCTCATCTTGGCAACTTTTGGGAAGATTAGCGCTCCCCTGCTCATATACAGGGAGCACAAGCATTCCTTGTCCATCTCATGGAGAGCCTTGTAGCGCTCTATTGCCCATTCTAAGGGAGCGCCGAGTTGGTTGAGAAAATCTTGGAAGAAATACCATTTTGTTCTAAAGACAACTATGGATGGATCGAGTTGGTTTGGATCGAATCTAAATCATGGCTTGCATCTAAGGGAGATGTGACAACTATTGGAGCCATATCCTCAACTAATTCCAAATATACCCAAGGTGGTTGAGCCTCTAAAAGCCTATAAATGGAGGCATTCTCATGCTGAACAAAGGAGGAAAAAATCAACAAATCATTGTTATTTTGATTGTGGATCTTTCGAGCAAGGGTTGGACGAGGAGGGATTGGAGAGGCTACTGCAACATCATCTGAAGGTTGTAAGTTTCCTTTGGAAGTTCTCATTAATATACTTGGCCTATTTCCTTCTAGTATGTGTTTACATATACTTGTCTATGCTTGTCTTAATCTTCATAGATCGATTGATTATGTCTAATCCATTAGAGTAGGAGATAGTCATTTATTTCTTGTTTTCCATTGCAGGTATTGTTCGAAACTCGCGTATTGGAGTATCTTGGACAAATGTTGAAAGTGAGGTACATTATACTTCATATAATTCTCTCTTTTTTGATGGATAAAATGAATCTATAAGAATGGTAGTGTCCAAAGGTAGTTTTTTGTCTTGGTAGAGGGGTTTGTACTCCAAGGTAAAGTTCACCTATCCACAGGGGAATATTTCTGTAACACCAACCCACAAAACAAGGGATAGAGAAAATATGGCCACTCTCAGGACAACCAGTCCAAGCCGCAACCCAAGAAGGGTATGGAGAAGTCGAAGAAGGACATGGAAAAATGGTGTGAATACCATAAAATCCCTTGGCACAACACTGAAGAATGTCACTCCAAGCAATCATTGGTGGCTGAGCTGAAAGCTTCCGAGTCAGAGGCAAATTATGACTCCGAATAAAATCCAGAAAGAGGGAAGCGGATCATCAATATCGAACCCAGTACCATTGTCGCTACCACCAAAGTCCAACCAAGTGAACCAGAAGAACCAGAGGAAGGGGAACACCTATTTCACTCACAAAACTGGGCAAAGGGAACTCTGCTACATTTCATTGTCGATAGCGATAGTCAGAAGAACTTGATTTCAGCAGAGTTCGTCAAGCATCTAGACCTGTTGATAACACCACACCCACAACCCTACACCATCGGCTAGCTTCGCCAAGGATGAGTTCACCGCGTCAACCAACAATGTCATTTTCCCTACAACATCAAGCCCTTCAAAGACAAGGTATTGTGTGATATTTCTCCCCTTGAAGTTTGTGATGTTCTTTTAGGCCAACCATATTTGTCGAAGCGACATGTTGTGTATGAATCTAGACCCCACATTGTTATTATTACTTTGGGTATACAATTGTACAAGATACCAGAGGTAGTGCCGCCTACCGCTATTTCTTTAATCTCTACTAAGCAATGCAGTAAGGTCATTTCATAGACCGGGAATTTTGTCTTCTTTGTGATCCGTGCTCATAGTAAGAAGAAGGTCGTTGCCACATCTGTGACCTCTACATAGATCCTTTCTTTGCATTAGAATCAAGTGGACAGTATCGTAGAAGAGTACAGAGACATCTTCTCGTCACCCACCGTGGTACCGACGCACTGCCAAGTCAAGCATCCAATTAATCTAACACCTGGTGCCCCACTTCCTAATGGCCCAATCTATCATTGCTCGCTGATGGAAAATGATGAAATCAAGTGCCAGATCCAAGAGTTGCTTGAAAAGGGGCACATCTGACCCAAATCCTCCCCTTGCAGAAGCTTGATATTGCTGGTGCAAAAAAAAGATGAGACTTGGTGGCTCTGCATTGATTACAATGAATTAAACAAAATCACAGTCAAGAATCAGTACCCAATTCCCCGAATTGATGACCTTATTCACCAAATCAAGGTGGCAAAGTTCTTCAACAAGATTGACCTAAAGTATGGCTACCACCAGATTCCCATCGAACCAATTGATGTATGGAAGACAACTTTCAAATCTAAAAAAGGTCTCTTCGAATGGTTGGTCATGCCCTTTGGCTTAACAAATGCACCAAAAAATTTCACAAGATTGATGGATGATGTATTGAGACCCTTCACCAACTCTTTTGTGGTGGTATATCTAGATGACATCCTCATATTTAGCGGAACATGGGAGGAGCACATGCAACATATTCAACAGGTTTTGGGCACTTTGAGTCAGCACAAGCTATATGCCAACTTGGAAAAATGATCCTTTAGCATGAACAGGGTCCAATACTTGGGCTACATTGTTGATGAGCATGGGGTACATGTGGATCCAACTAAGATCCAAGTCATTCATGACTAGCCATATTCGACCACACTAACCGAACTTTAACGCTTCTTGGGACTTGCCAACTTCTATCGAGGGTTCGTATTGGCATTCTCCCATATTGCATGGGCCCTCAGCCAAGTATCCAAGGGTGATGGCAAAGAAAATTTTGCATGGGGTTAGGAACAACAACAAGAATTTTATGATATGAAGCATTGCTTGTGCTCAAATACAGTATTCTCCTTACTTGATCTACAACAACCGTTCGATATTGAGACTGATGCCTCAGACTATGTTGTCGGCGTAGTTCTCCTTCAGCATGTCATCGAGTAGGATACCATAGTGAGACACTCTCAGATACTGTCTGGAAATACCCCACCTATGACAAATAAATGTATTCCATTATGCAAACCTATCGTCAATGGAAACATTAAATTCTGGGAAAGGAGACAATCATCCACACTGATCACAAGCCTTTGCAGTTCATACAGACACAGGGGAAGTTGTAGAATGACCGCCATCAAAAGTGGTTCACATACCTACAACAATTCCATCTCTACATCAAGTATAAAATAAGGAGCACAAATCATGTCGTTGACTGCCTCAGTCACCTTCCCATTGCTACAGTCAGTGCTCCATTCCTGTGGGCATGAGGCATATGAGTGCCCCCAACTTTATCAATGTGACCCTGACTTTGCCACCACCTATCAACTCTTGGATATAGGAGAGAATGTCATCAATTTTCACATATAGGATAGACTGTTATTCCATCTGGTCCACCTCTATGTTCCCACAAGCGAGCATGCAAAGATGTCTTAGGAGGTTCACTATAGTTGGATGGCAGGACATTTTGGCATGGAGAAAATGGTGGTCGTTCAAATCAAGTATATCAAATTTTGCATTGTCTATGCCTATTCCAAGACAACCATTAAGAAATAAGGCTTATACACCCCTCTTCCTACTCTTGAGAGGCCTTGGGAATCCATCTCAATAGATTACATGTCTGGCCTTCCATCCACCAAGCACAAAAATGATTGTGTATTTGTGGTGGTTGATCGATTTTCGAACATGGTCATTATCACAACCTGAAATAAGAGCATCATAGTGGAATATACTGCCAAGATCTTCCTCGAACGGGTGTGGGTCCATTTCGGGATACCAGAGACCATCACCTTAGATCGGGATAACAGGTTCATCAACACATTTTGGTCCAGTCTCTGGTCACTATTGGACACCAAGCTCACTAAATCCATCGCTTTCCACCCCCAAATGAATGGCTAGACAAAGTTCATCAATCGAATGATTATGCACATCCTGCACATGTACAACTCTAAGCATCCGCGTACATGAGATGAAAGTCTTCCCTATGTTTAGTAGAACTACAACAAGGCTCTCCATAGCTCCACCAGCCATAACCCATTTCAGGTAGGGTTGGGATTCCAACCCTTGGGTCCCATTGATGTTTCACAAACTATTGTAACCACATAGGAAAAATATTCCCATGTTCAGTCTAAGGCTGACAAAGCTACAATATTCATTGAGTGGATTCAACACATCCACCAACAAGTCCATGAGATTTTTCAGAAAGCCAATGCTAAGTACAAGAAACACCATGATCAACACTGGGTATCACACTAGTTTCAGGTGGGAGACAAGGTTTGGTTACATTTGCAGAAAGAGCGCCTTACAAGCCCCCATAAGAATCTCTTCCCACTTCTCTATGGGTTTTACACTATCACCAAGGTTGTGGGTAACAATGCTTTTGAGCTCAATACTCCACCCTTCCTTGGATTGAATCCAATGTTCATTGTAGACCTTCTTTGGCCATATTTTGCACAATTATTGGACACCTCAGATATTGAAGAACAATTGAAACCAACAAATCTCAACCCTAAATGCATGGAACATGCATCCATTGATCATATAGTGGACACATAGGTCAAGGGCACTCGCTAGCAGAGGATCCAACTTTATTGGGTTGTCAAGGCAGGGAAACTCCTACACCAAGGCATGTGGCTCACCTGGGACCAAATTCAACATAAGTTTCCTTACTTGATGAGGGCACCCAACGCAATGGATACCATTGCTTCCTAAGGGGGGAGGATTGATCCAGGTGGATATTGGTGGCTACCCACTTATTCCAACTAAATTGTCTTGACAATTTTTAGTTCAACATGTTCTTCTCTAATTCTTTGTAATTGTGGGTTCTACATTTTTGGGGTTGTCTGAATCCCTTCACAACTTCCAGGTGGATACTGGTGGCTGCCCACCTAATCCAACTGGCTTATTTTTGAAGTTTTCATGTCAATACATCTTTCTGCACTTCTAGGGATGTTTTAGGGCCCTAAACAGTGTTTTTTTGGCTTGCCACAGTGAAACTGTAGACATATTCAATATTTTACGGCAGAATGTGTATTTCTAAAAAATACCTTTCCAATGGTCTATCATGTGCCTAAAATGGAGGTCGTATGAAAAAATTTACGACCCCGGGAAGTTGAGGTAACAACTTACCCATCGGGGCCCACATAACTTTTGGCGTTTCATCTCCTAGGGTTAGGTTTTTGGATGTTTAGGGTTTTGGAATTCATGAGTAATTTTAAAAAGGCCTCTGGAGCCTCATTGTAATCATTTTTCTCAGACGGATGCCTGTAGCAAGCCACATCTCTTATCAGAGATAGCTACCACCATTCGAGCAAGTTGTTTCCATTTCTGCAGTTTTACAATTTCAACCTATTTTATTTATTCAATAGAAGTTATTGTTCATTGGATATATGTTGTTGTTCTACATATCTCTATGTTATTGTATTTAGTTTGTTATTTCTTTCATTCTGCTCATAAATCCAGATCATCCAATTTTACACCTTCACAAGATATAATATGACTCAAATATTACACTTCTTGAACCCCATGCTCTTTCCAAAATTTGTTGTAGATTAATATGTTATCAAAAAATACTAACCAAAAACCATAAATTAAGGTGCATTGATAAGTCCAAATGGCATAACCAAAAACTCATAATCACCTTCATGTTCTCTAAAAGTTGTTTTGGGAATGTCTTCCCGCCTCATCCTGATTTGATGAAATCCCGGACAAACATCCAACTTAGTAAAGAAGATCAGTCCATGCAATTCATCTAATAATTCATCAATGATAGGAATAGGAAACTTATCTCTGATGGTCATTTTATTGAGTTGTCTATAATATGGAGACATACACCACAAACCATCCTTTTTTTTAAATTATGAGCTTGATTTCTTATGCAGATTAATTCTTTTATTTTCTTCAACACTTCGATTCCAACTTAATACACTTCAAAAATACCAAATCATAGCGGAATAGAAATAACTATGTATATAAGTAAGCATGCACATAAACAACACATATACCCTGGGGAAACCCTGTACAAGGAGAAAAACCCCAACAAACGATATTCATTTATTGCATTAATAAGGTAATATTACTTACAAATATCCACCATGAATGTTGGGTGTGTGTTATATTCTTTGCATGTGTGTGTGTGTGGGTGCGTCAGATACGACAACTGCGTCTGACGATCCCTTCACCTAGGGCTCTGCCGTGTGCGCCGGGCACTTTCCTAGGGGGTTCCCAGGGAGGGCAGGTATGCCCCCCCCTGGTTATGTGTAGCGTTCGGGGCAACGCCCCGAAATTTTTTTTTGGGCGGTTTTTGCTATTTTTAGCTGATTTGTAAATTAATCCCGGATTAAGGGATTACGGTTTTGGTATCTACGGAATACCTAAAAACATTGTATATATTGTATGGCGAATGGTGAAATTCGATATAATGAAAAATAAAGAAAGGTTTTCCCGGTTGAGGGTTTCTGGTAAAAATATCTGTGTATTCTGTGTATGAGCCATTGATTAATTTATGTATTGCTTAAGAACCTATATGCATTGCTTTACTTCGCAGGTTTAAAACTTACATGTGGTATCAGAGCACGTTTTTGGCTTCAGAGGGATGCCTTTGTTGCTGAGGGTTTGGCTCGGTCTTGATAGATCAAGTTTATCTTGGGTCTATGATAAACCTGGGTTCAGTGGGAGCTTTTGCAGTGGAGATTCGAGTAAAGTAAGACGAATGGCGAGCTCATCTAGAATCGAGATAGAGAAGTTCAATGGTAAAAAATTTGAGCTATGGAAGCTCAAGATGGATGACCTTCTTGTAGACAAAGAACAATGGATCGCTGTGGATCCTAGTACACAGCCTATTGGTACACCATCTAGAAGCACACAGGCTATTGGTACACAACCTACCAGTACACAAACTACTAGTACACCAGTTACTGGTATGTCGAAGGAAGATTGGGACAAGTTGGATAGAAGAGCAAGGAGTACCATTCGACTCTGCCTGG
>CBVK0100794400.1:0-16086 GCA_900067695.1 Picea abies | reverse complement strand
TCATTTCCAATTTCACTTAATACATATATGTTTCTTGAAGTTCTTACAATTGTTGCAACCAATCTTCATGAACTTGTTTTTCTTATCTCGCACTTATGCGAATCAAACACAAATTTGTGACCTTGGTCACACATTTGACTTACACTTAGAATATTATGTTTCATATCTTCCACTAGTAGAACATTCTCTACCTTGGTATCCTTGTTTCCAATTCTGACTATGCCTCTTCCAATTATTATAGTTGAGTCGTCATTTCCAAAGGAGACTAATCCATCTCTTTCCTTTCTTTAGAAACTTATCCTCATCACCTGTCATGTGCTTTGAGCAGCCACTATCAACATACCAACTAGGTTTCTTATGTTTAGCTTGTAGAGAAAGTGTGCATTCTTCACTGTTTAACTGATTATGCTTTCTTATCCATATTCTTTGAGGTTCTTGTATGTGATTGTTGTTATTATGTTGTGATTCTCTTGGAGAAATTCTCATTCTACAATCTTTGTCCATGTGTCCAAAGTTGTTTAACTTGTAGCATTCAATATCAGTACTCAAGGATTCAAACTTATTGTAGCTTATGTTCTGTGTTTCACTCGGCCTTCTTGAATAATCATTTCATGCATAGCTTTCACGGACATCTTTGTTCCTATTATTTTCTCTGCAATTCACAACCTTATGTTCAAAATTGTTACACAAATAACATAACCAAGAAATATGGTTTGATACCTGAGAGTTGTATATATTCTAAAATGAGTTACTTTTATGAACCCTTCTTCTTTCTGAGGCCTTCTTGTTTCTGATTGTCGTTGATTCTGAAATTTGAATCTTTTGGGTGGAGGAGTGTCTCTGTGATCTTCAGTATAAAACTTATTGTCTCCTTTGACTATCTCTACATAGATTCTTGGTTGTGTTTCTTGATCTGTTTTTTTGGATCTTGATCCCTTTTCTTCCTGGTTGTATCTGAGTCTAGACTTGTCATGATTTGTCCTTTGACTGCTAATGATATTGTCCAAAACTTTGGAGTTGTTCTACAAGTTTTTCTTTTGAAGGTCCTTTCTCAATGTGGCAATCTTTGCTTCCAAACTTCCAATGATCCTGTCATTTTATTCCAACTGTTCTTTGAGTGCTTCTTCAATTATTTTGTCGTCTTCAACTTGGATTTTAATTTAGTGATAATTTTCTCTAGATCTTTAGAGTTTGAATTTTGAATTTCCTCTTTTCTTTTCAGTTCTTCCTATAGTGATGTGTTTTTCATCTTCTCCCTTTTTATAACTTCTATGGCACTCAACAGTTCTTCTCTGTAGTCAACTTCTACCTCTTCATATTCTTCTTTGGTTCCTTCTTCATCAGAATCCTCTACTGCCATGAATAGAACCCTTTTTGTATCACTCTCACTGAATTCATCTTCGTCTTATGAGGTGTTGTCTTCTTTGGTGCAAAAAATTTTCTTGAGAAATTTATTTTTGGTTCTTTTGCCTTTGTATATTTGTTTACTATTTGAATCATCTTATTCATTCCTTTTCTTTTTTTTATGGGGACATTTGTTAGCGAAATGACCAATACCATCACAAGTAAAAAAAAATCAATGGAAGATTACCTATATATTTGTCGGTTCCCTTTTTTAGTCTTCTGACGAAGTAGGATACTTCTTCATTGTCTTCTGAGATATCACTGCTACTGCTATCTAAATTTTCCTTTTGATTTCCCTTTTTCTTTGACTTCTTGGATGCTTCGAATGCAGCTTCTTTTGTAACTGGATTCTCTTGTTATGTTCTCATTTCATAGGCTATGAATATTCCATGTATCTCATCCATGCTTATCGAATCTAGATCTGTTATTTCTTCTAGTGATGAGATCTTAGGATCAAACCTCATTGGAAGAGACCTTAGTACCTTTTGAACAATTGTAGATTCATCAACGTCTTCTCCCAATCCTCTAATTGCATTCATTGTTTTATCAAATCGTAAAAATTAAGTTACAATATTCTCATCTTCCTTCATCTTCAGTTGTTCAAATTGACCTCTGTAAGTTTGAAGCTTTGTTGCCTTTAACTTTGCGTCTCCTTCATACACATTCTGAATTTTGTCCCAAATCTCCTTTGTGGAGCTGCAATGCATAACTTTAACATATATTGAATCAACCAAACCATTCAAGAGTGCATCTTTGTCTTCTGAATTATTTAGATTGAGTTTCCTTCCATTTTCATTTGTTGGAGGAATGGTAGGTTCTTTATATCCATATACAAATGATTTCCAAACCCCAAATCCCTATTCTTGTACATATGTTTTCATCCTTCTGCTCCATAATGCATAATTTTGTCCATGAAACTCTGGTATTCCATTTTTATACATACTATTTCTCTCCATGATCTACCTTCCAATGGTTAAACTGATTCCTGAGGGAACCCGCTCTGATACCAATTGTTGGATTACTGAGAGGGGGGGTGAATCATTAATCGAGTAATAATGTCATTTTTCACCAAAGTATATAGGTGTTGTTTATATTTATGATCAATGTACCATTATCATTAAACAAATGAAGAATAAATAAACCATGAACAAATGAACAACCATACACATAGACATTACACCAGTAATTTTATGTGGAAACCCAATGTGGGAGAAAACCATTGAATGTTTTTTCTAATATGTATTTAAGAATTAAATTCATTGGAAGCACCAACTTCCTTTGTTTTGAATTAAATTCATTGGAAGCACCAACTTCCTTTGTTTTCCAGCTACAACTAGAAGGAGGATCCAACCCCCTATATTTTCAGGCTACAACCTAAGGGAAGCTCCAACTTCCCAATTTTCTAGCTACACCCCCCTACGTTCTCCGGTTACAACCACCTATCCTTGTCCTGTCCAACCGCCCTGAAATATAAGTGTCAATTATGAACAACCTGTCACTATTACTATTTTCACTGCTAACCTTTGTCACTGTCATTGATCCAACTTTGTCATTGACTTGATTCTTCTTCAAAATTTTCTTGCAAATCCACGACCTGTATATAATGAAACATGTGGGTATGTGTGTTTTGGTTAACTTCAACTTGCAGATGTCCATGACCTTCTTCACTGCAACTCATGGATTACTAGTAACACTCTCAGCTTCATTGTTTTTCCTTTGTCAACTGTCGTTGTTGAACCTAATACTCAAACTCTTCAATGTAGTCTCATTGATCATATATGAAACATACCCTTATGCAAAAAGTACATACCATGAGTTGAAGTGAAGAATACGTCACCAACCAAGAGACATACATAAAACATGAACCATTCATCAAATATAGGAAACCCTTACATCCATTATACAATAAAGCCTAATTGTAATGTAGCCTCAAAGTGTACTAATATCTTCACTAACACTCTTCAACCAAGATGCCTCAAATATGATCCAAAATCATAATATGTATTATAACAATTTACAAACTATCTTATGGAGTGTGCAAACCATAGAAATCCAATACACCAGAAATATACCACTATATATTTGCTTCATACATCAAGTACCAAATAGCCTACAAACCCTCAGGGGTACATGCTTTATCTTCCATGATCAAACCGTGTACCATTATCAATAACCAACTACAAAAAATATATAACGTACCTTTTAATTTTTGTAGAAGGTTTTGTTGTACCAAATCACTATCACACCGTTCTATAGTCACTTCTTTACCCTACAACTTGTCACGGATGATAGATCAGATCTTCCTTTTCATCTTTGGCTACAGATATGCACTTTGTCTTTAGTAAACCCGCGAGTATATGGGCTTTGTCCCATTGTAGCCTATGTATGGTCACTCCCTTATAGTACTACAACCTATGGATATCTTCAGTAAAACTCTAGTTTGATACTCACATTCTCAACCCTTTGTACTTGCAAATTTTTCGTTGCTTCAGACTCACTGCTATAGATTTGTCAATGATACCTGCCCATAAAAATTCACAAACTAGATATTCAATGTGCTCAATAGGTGCTAATAGGAGACCCTTTATCTCTTATTTATGCTCTTCAAGTATCTTCCTCAAGAGGTTACCTTCTAACTAACTTTACCCAACTTCCTTCTTTTAGGGCTAACCCACTTCTAATTCCTTCTTTTAGGGCTAACCCACTTCTAACCACTTGTCCACTTACAACCACTTTATCCACAAATAGTAAACTCACCACTTCTAGTTGCAACTAATTTATATTTAAATATTTTGGTTTTGCAACAACTTAACTCATGATTAACTTCTAGTTACAACCACTTTGACTAGTAAACTTCTTCTAGGAGTTGCTAGAATAAATTGACTTCTTTGAACTTCTAGAGATTTCTAGATAACTTGTGAGGGTTCTCCAACTTCACAAGGCCATAACTCTCTAACCGTGAGGAGTTATGTGGCGTTCCACATATCACCAGAAATGGCATGGCATGTACTATCTAGAGCAATATTACTTACAAATACATTGATCTTTGTATCTTTGTACCTCAAAAAAAACTTAAGTCCCTTAACCATATTGTTGGGGCTACCGGAAATTGCTATCGGACTTGCTTCAAGGGTTGAAATCAATGACAACCAACCCAATTAATAAATATTGGTGTGATAGATCCACAAGTATGGATAGTTCTATTTTATGGGTGAGACTTTTCCATCTATGTAACTAGGACAATAGTTGCCTCTTTGTAATGTTGTTTTTGTTTCACAATATGATAAACAGAGTTCGGTATTAGGCAAT
Organism: Picea abies; assembly: GCA_900067695.1. Classification (NCBI taxonomy): domain Eukaryota; kingdom Viridiplantae; phylum Streptophyta; class Pinopsida; order Pinales; family Pinaceae; genus Picea; species Picea abies. The sequence continues at coordinate 11,373 of CBVK0100794400.1, read as the reverse complement.
GTTGGTGTCTCTCACATTATATATGTGTCTCTTGTGTTTCGCATGTTTTCTATTGTATTCCAGAATGAATAAGTTTTAAATAATGTTAACAAATTTCTAAGTATACAAATAAGTCACACAGAGTAAGAGGTTGACTCGTTTGTAGCCTAGAACAAAGTATGGGTATTCTCTAGGTGAAGAGGCATAGTATGGGTGAAGTATCCTTGGTTGAGTCAAGATACCAAGTGATAACCATCGCAGTGTCGCACATCCACAAGATTCCAAGGTAAGACTTGGGCATGACATATGGTATCAAAGAATTTTTGCAATGAATAACTTTGTGAATACACAACACACAATATGATAGACTTTGCACAGTTCAAGAGTGGGGATACCCAGGGTGGGGAAACTCCTTGGAGATGGGTGGATGAATTCGTACAATGGGAGCATATCGTGAATGAATTAAGAAGGTCAATTCAAGTGTCCCACCATGACATGAGGAAAAATCTACCTGGTTTGTGTAGTGAACCAGGATCTATAGGGAATCGCAAAGAAGTACCTTGGAACCAAGAGGTGGACCAAGGGACACTCCCACACTTTCTACAAAATATGAGTACAATATAGGTATGTTGTATTGTGATTTTGTTTGTATTTTTCACTTAACACATAAAGAGTGGAAAGGATTGGTTTGCAACAAGCTACGAAGGATTGGTGTGTTGGGTACCTTGGGAGGAAATCTTGTAGGCCATTACCATCAGTTGTGTTTTATGGATCTAGTTATCAATGAAATAATATTGCAAGCCCTGGTTGACACAGGAGCCTCGCATAACTTTCTGAAGACTAAAGTAGCAAAGGAGTTGGGACTTAGATTCTCCCCATGTGGAGTTGTGGTGAAGGTAGTAAAATCTAAGGCAAAGGCATCAATTGGTGTTGCCTCTTCAGTTTACATTTGACTTGATAAGTGGGAAAGTCGGGATAACTTCATAGTGATGCCTATGGATGAATTTGAAATGATTCTTGGGCAGGAGTTACTAAGGAGGACGCATTCAGTCCTTATGCCATGGATGGATAAGATGGTTATGCTTGGTGAACAAAATGCTTGGTTTGTGTGTACAACGCAAGGAAGTCTAGTGGAAAGGTGCAACTTGTGTTTTCATTGAGTATGAAGAGAGAAGCAAGGCAGAATGAATCACAGATTTATGCAGCAGTTGTTGGGGAATTTCAAGGTGATGGAGTGGGGCTTCCTATTCCACTGAACTCAACGACTTGTTGGGTGACTTTGTGGATAGAATGTCAGATTAGTTGCCAAAATTTCTCCCACTATGATGCCTTGTTGACCATCATATAGAGCTAGATCCTAGGTTCTAGTCACCGGCAATAACTCCTTATCGATTTTATGGAACTCAATTGGAAGAGTTGAAGTGGAAATTGACAAAATTGATTAACACAGGTTTCATTCGTCCATCTAGGTCATTGTATGGTACCTCGATTCTCTTCCAGAAGAAGAAGGACACTTCATAGCTAAGGACATGTTTGTATTACCAAGCATTAAACAAACAAATTGTGGAGAATCGATACCCATTGCCTTGAGTTGTTGATTGCTTTGACAAGTTAGCCAAGGCCAAACTATTTTCAAATCTTGACTTGAAACATGGGTATTATGGAGATGAGGCAAATACAACCATGGCGATGAGGTATGGGAGATATGAGTCCTTAGTGATGCATTTTGCGTTGTGCAACACCCCTACAAACTTATGCACATTGACGAATGACATATTACAACCATTTTTTGACAAGTTTGTTGTGGTGTATTTGGATGACATCGTAGTGTACAATGAAGGCATGGAGGAGCACAAGAAACATTTGGCATGGGTCTTTGAGGCATTGCAACAAAACTAGATGTTCTTGATTAAATCTAAGAGTATTTTTGGGTAGACCGAGATACCATTCTTGGGGCATTGGATTAGCCAAGAATGTATTCTCATGGACCCTATGTAGCTCAAGGAAATCAAATATTGGGAAGATTCATAGATAGTTCATGACGTGAGAGTATTCCTTGGACTAGCCAACTAATATTGCAAGTTCGTAGAGGGATACTCCAAGATTGCTACACTACTAACTGACTTGTCAAAAAAGGAGAAAGCATGGAACTGGACAAAGAGGAGCAAGTCTTCATTTAGAGAGATAAAATGAAGAATTTCCACCACTCCCATGTTGAAGCTGCCAGAATTTGAGAAATCATTTGAAGTATAGAAAGATGTATCAAACTTTTACATTAAAGGATTTTTTACACAGGAGGGACATGTGGTTTCCTTTTAGAGAAGAAATCTCCAAGATCATGAATGGATATACCCTATTCATGAGAAGGAGATGACGACAGTAGTACATTGTTTGCATACCTTGAGACACTACTTGTTGGGAAAGACGTTTGTCATGAAGACAGACAACATTGCGACAAGTTACTTTGCGACGCATCCAAAGTTATCACCCAAGTAGGAAAGGTGGAAAGACTTCATCACATAGTTTGGCATGACCATTGAGTATAGGCTAGACATGATAAGTGCAGTCGCATATGCCTTGAGAAAAAAGGAACAACTCGCAGTCCTAGAGGAGGAGGAGGATTTGTGTACATCAAGGGCCAGTCAGATTCATGTCTTGGAAGAGTTGAACAAAAATATCAAATAAGGGTTAGATCATGATCACATAGCGAAAACATCATGAAACAGGTGAAGGATGGAAAAATGTAGAATTTTTTGCTACGTGATGGTCTATTACACTTTGGGGAATGGATCTATGTCCCTAAGTCATCCAACCTAGGGAGAGAACTCATGAAGGAATGTCACGACTCACCCTAGTTTGGCCACCGGGATAGTAGAGGACGTTGGAATTGTTGGAGCTAGGATACTTTTGGGAGAATATGAAGCAGTACGTGGAGGAGTATGTTCACACTTTCCTTATATGTCAGCAGGATAAGATAGACACCAAAATGAGAGCAACATTGTTGTAACCTTTATTGATTTCGAACAGACCATGGGAAAGTGTCTCGATGGACTTCATCACATAACTTATGATGGTGCAGGGATACATAGGGATTTTGATCATGGTGGATTGATTCTCCAAGTATGTTGTCTTCATTACAATGAAAATTCCTTGCAACGCAAAATAATTTGTGAAGTTGTTTTCCAAGTGCATAGTGAAGTATTGGGGTCTTCCTCTAAACATTGTGTCGAACAGGGATGCAAGGTTCACAAGTAAGTTTTGGATAGCATTTTTCAAGCTCATGGGGATGAAGTTCTTGAGGATTTCATCCTACCATCCACTGACATATGGGAAAATCTAATGAATCAACACACTTCTAGAGGACTATTTGTGACACAATGTACATGATGATCAGCTGAATTGATTGGACTTATTGGATGACGTTGAGTTTAGCTACAACCTGCAAAATATTTCAATGACGAGATGTAGTCCACTCGAGTTGACAAATGTATAGAAACCCACAACTCCTCATTTTGTGACACAAGGATACTATGGAAAAAATCCATCAACTATGGGTTTCATGAAGAGTTGGCGGGATCAGTTGGAAATATCTTGCACACACTTGGATAACGCAACAGATAGAATGAGGCAGTGGGTAAATTGCAGCAGGTGTGATGCAGAATTCCAATTAGGAGAGTTGGTCTTACTCAAGCTGAGCAGATATTAGTTCCCACCACCTAAAGGGATGGATCCATCTCTTATGCAGAGGTATGAGGGACCGTTCAAAGTTCTTGAGAAGATTGGAAATGTCACATATAGATTGGAGTTGTCATTCTACATGTGGCATATTCACCCTATCTTCCATGTTATCTAGTTGAAGTTGTGCCAAAGAGACCCGAATTACCCAAGTTGATTTTATCCATCCAAAGCATTGTTCATGGTTTCAGATAAGACAAGGTTGGAGATAGAGAATATTTTTGTGCACTGCATCTTGGGACAGGAAAGAGGTCGAGTGCATGATTACTTCATCCATTGGAAGGGAAAACCCAATGAAGAGATTACTTGGGAGAGATATGAGTCCTTGTGGAAATATGAGGACATGATTTGGGAGTTTGGGAGAGATATGAGTCCTTGTGGAAATATGAGGACATGATTTGGGAGTTTGACATAGGTCATTAGTGATTGCAAGTGGTGCAGAAGTTGTCGGGACAAAAACAATTTTAGTGGGGGAGGATGTAAGGCCTCCTGTGATACCCATTGATCATGTGTACTACTTGGACAAAATTGGTGACAATTCAGATGAAGAACACAAGGGGGATGTGATCGGTTGGGAAAGAAATTGTATTATGGGTGTGGGCAGGAGCACCTTGGGGCACAATGGTGATGTGCGAGCCCAAGGGGGCACACACCCTTCTTCCTTGTGATGGACGATGGAGAATTGGGTTGTGTAACATCCCAAGCCAACTAGGTTGGGCCAGGTCACACAATCTCAACTTTTGTCACCCTGATACCACAATGTAATGGCCCTAGCTACCCAAGTTGGGCCACGTCACACTATCTTAGTTTTCTTCACTCTAAAACCAATCTGTAACATCATCCAACTTACTACTGAAAATGTTATTCCAAAATTCACTGCATAGATTCTACTCTAAACACTAGTTTGCACAATATCACTTGAAGTAATGCACTCAATGTCAAGTTGAGTCACGCCACTTAACTTATAACAATAGAAGTAAAACAAAATAACTACGCACAAGCATATTGAACACACAACACTATTGTGCATGTACCCATTCTAGCGTCACCACCATTTTTTTCCTCCTTGTGCACATATATTGCTTCCCTATGCGCACAAGTGAACCTAGCCTCTTGTGCATGCAGAGTATTTCCCTACATGCATGACCATTCAAATCTCTCCTCGGAGACTCAGGACCATTATTATAAGTTTAACTTAATACTATCAACATTTTTCATACTCATGCAAAAATATAATAATTAATATCCACACCACACTTACATGTGCAAGAAGCAATATGCATAATAACAACAATTACTTATATGCAACAACATACAAGAATTAAACCCATATTAAACACAGATAAATAATCACATAGTAAATAAGACAAGCACATAAAGACACTTATTTTTTATGAAAATTCACCAACTACATGCAGAACTCGGACGTTCCTTGCAACCATAAACTTTGTTGCTCATAAGATTTCAACAACAAGTTAGCCCCAATATGGGGCTTAAGTCCATCAGGGAAAAAGGGTTCCTAATGCCAGGCTAAGGTTTGATAATCAACAAAATTGTTCATTCCAAGGTGCTTGCTACTACAACTAGTCTACAGTCTCTCATTCCCCACGTGTCTGTCACACCCAAGGAAGTGTGCCCCTTCTCTTCTCAACAATCCCTCGACTGCCCCACTTCCCTTCCATGGATTCAACAATAGGCCGAACACGAAATATTACAAACATGTAGTTGTAGTTTGGCACCTTCGGGAAATCAATTCCCAACAATTCTCTCACCTAGAGAGAAATTTCTCACAGACCTGACAACCCGCCTCTTCAGTATCCCACAATCCTGCCAATCTGCTTCTTTAGTCCAACTCCCAAGATAACTAGGTAAAAAAATAGGTATGGTTACGTCCTTCGTGTTTTTCAAATTTGAGAAGGTATTTCTCTTTCCTAAGCTAAGTATGCATGTCACCCTATTCATCAATTTTACATGGGGATCCTTTGCGTTGGTTGGTTTTATATATTCCCACTAGGACAATGACCCTGATCATCCAAAGTAAACAATTGATTATGTTTTTAGCTTTGATTTCAAACTTGTTTCTTGGGCTCGCACGAAGCAAAATTCCCTTTCTATTTCTTTATAAAATGTAGAGTAGTGAGCCATAATTCATGGAAGTCAATAAGTTATTTGGTTTAAATAGATCTTATTTGAGTTTGGAATACATTAGCAACATCTGATCATTCTTTGGTGCAATATTCATAATACCATCCAACTCACAAAGGCACCTATTCAAAATTAGTGCATTAAACAAATTGAGTTACACATGCACTTCATTCAAAATATTCTTTAGGAAATCACCCTTGAAGTTATCTATTGTCATACATATGATCAAGTTGTTGACATTTTCTCAAATCCCCTCACAAAAACAAAGTTGTTAAATCTTCAATATTATTTCAAGTTGTCATTAAGGGGGGATAGTCCCTTTTCCTCCTTCCTTTCTCTTTCGTCACTTTTTAAATCCTTCCATCCTATCCCAAGTTATTATTAAGGTTTGATGTTAGGATATTCAATATTAGGAGTAACTTAAGGTAAACTTTTTCTAACATAATGTGAGATTAAAGTTTGATTTTGTACTTTACTAATATGATGATCACAATCATGTCCTACACATGACTGATCCAACAATTCAAATATGTCCTTGATATTAATAACTCTGTATTCATGGATTAACACCCAATTGTTCCATGATCTATATGTAAAGGGAACAGAGAGTCATTTGTCAATGATCAATTGTGAGAAATATTTGTGTAAATTATTCTTTTTACATTAATCAATTACCTCAAGTGGTTGGATCGGTTGGGGTCATGGGATATTTTCCTCTTTGATGGTTTTAACCACATAAACACTAGTATAGTAATTTATGATATGTATGTGAGCACTTGTCTTGAGGTGTTTGACCTATGTGGATATAACCTATTTTTTGAACATCCTTCATGTTAACATATTTTCCAACATAAAAACTATTCATATTATTAGTAGATTTACCTAATCCTATAGACTTGACATTGTTTCTTTTATTTCCCCTTACTTTTACTTTCTTTTCCTTTAATATTTTCTACAAAGACACTTTTGAATGCTCTAATACTGCTTCCAAATTACTTTTTCCGTATGTTTTTATGTCCTTTTGTAACAAGTGATATTTAAAGTTTGACCATAAATTTCAAAATATAGAGATAGACTCTTCAATGTAATTACTACCAAATCTTTCTCGTCTATTTCTCTTCCAATTATTAATAGACTTTGATCATAGATGTATTTGAATTTTAACCACTGTTCTAAAATTAAATCATTCTTTTCCATATTCATAAAAACAATAGACTCATTAGAAATCTCATACATCTCACTCGACCTTGTCCATAATCTAAAAGGGTCCTTTGCATATTGTGCTTGTGGAAACATATCATCTATTACATGTAAATTTATCAACATTATGACTTCTCTATCATGCAAAACAATTCATAGTCATCCTTAGAGTAAATGTCTCTCTCGTCCTTTCCTAAGGATTCCGTGATCATGATTGTTTATTGCACCAACCAAAACCATGATAACATCAAAACAAAACCATCATTGTGTTTCTAGTCAATAGTAGTCTTTTTTTGTGAGAACAACACTATATAGAAAGTGAATATCCATGAAAAGTTTTTATTAAATTTTGGAAACATGTGGATAATTTAAATTTGAAACTTATATCCCATCTTGAATGTCATGCTCATTGTTGTACACATCAACATGTTATTGTTGCATAGAATGGACAAGATTTATACATAATCAAAATATTGCACACTCTCTACCTCAATATTCATGCTTTCCATGTCAATATGACACTATCATGGAATTGTGCTCTATTTCACCTTAGTATGCCTACATGTCATCATGCCTATGCATTGATATTTATTATTTTTTGAAACAAAAAATACTCTTATTCAACACTTGAACATTCATTTCAATCAACTTTTGGTATTCATGCCTATATGTGCCTCGAATTCTTGGCATTGCTTCTTGAATTTTGTGCACTACACCTCAAAACCTATGTGTTGTCCCTTCAAATTTTGTCTCAACACCTTGAAATTATCTCTTTATAAGTATATTTAATTGAACAAATGTAAAATTATATTTTCATGTACACTTGTACACCTTTGTCACACAATTGATCTCTTTTTGAAAATTAGTTGCAACGCATGCCAATCTTCCAAGATTCAATATGTGTTGTGCAAACCCACAATCCTTCAAATCCTTTCATCCTTCACCATTCCTATCTTTGTATCTCTAATAGAATAAAATAATTCACTTACACAATGCAAAACCATTGAACGACAAATTCAAAGGGAGAACAATTTGAGCTAATTGATTATTTTTCCAATGAGTATTTTATATGGATTTAAGAAGAAAATGTCTATTTACTTCATTTTCTTTATTTGTTTTTTATAAAAAATTTCCTTTATGTTTAATTTACAACTATGAAACCCTGGATGGGGTGTTATTGTGACACACATGGCGCGACGCGGAGGTGAGGCACGGACAGCGAGGCACAGAGCCATGTGACGAGCTCGTGCCATCGCCCGCCACCCCAAACTTGCATTAATTTTCCATTACCATGGCGCAGGTGACAATTAAACAGCTCCTTCCTCCCCTCAAGCTTCATTTCATGGCCGAGCTCTCTATGCATGTCATCAATCTCTGCGTGGGCTTCATTTGGCTTCCTCCTCTGCAGCCTTTGTCTGAGATAACTGGGATTGGCATGCTCACCACAGCCCTGGTTCGGCTTCAATATTTCTTCCACTCCCTGGAGCACCTAGCGCCCTTTATTTGCTACTCGATGAGACTTATGCCGCACCCTCGAGGGCGCCCATGCAGAGGCTCCCCATGGAAACCTCACCAGCCCTCTGTATCGCCTCCTACTTCACCATCCTCCTGCTCCTCTCCTTCCATTCAACCTAAGCCAATTCTTCCTCCGTCACCCGCTATCACTGTTTTGCAATTTGATAGCCTTGCTATCGTCCCCAGACTATCATCTTCTTCCTCACGCCTCCTTCCTAACCCCCCTTTGTTCAAGACTCCTCCTACACCAATTCCTAACTCTGCTGGGAAGACTATGGGAGAACCACCTTCGAACGAGCCTCAGAACACCGAGAACCAGTCCCCGAACTCTTTCCTTGACACACAACTATGGGACAGCCTGGCAATTCTCTTCAGCTTGGTCTTCAAACTCCACTAGGGGGTGGAGGATATTCAATTCCTTCTAATGGCCATGGATGAAAAGGTAGTAGTCCTTCTCCAGCTCCTTACCTCTCTTCAAGAGGCTTTCCCCTCGGACCTCGCAGGTGTTATGGTTTACATGATGAATTTATGATGGAAACAAGTGGGTGTGTGAGTCATATTTGACTCCAGAAACCCTTCCATATCATTAAGTAATTCCAATAGTCTATCCATGTGAAATTTCAGTGCATATAGACACAGTTTGAAAAAAATTCAACGTTGGCCCCATTCACAGGTTAATGTTTCCCATGTCTAGTCCTAGTACAATGTCTTTTCATTGTTCCTTTTAAAATTCATTCGAAACATATGTTCCCGCATCTAGTACTGCAAGGACATGTAATACCATCGATAAAAAAGTACCGGTTGATATAAATTGCACAAGCTTCATTGGTTATTTATTTTCTTTGTTTTTTTCTCTCATCTAAGTACTTCTTTTCTCCATAAATTAAAGACTAATAGTACAAAATAATTATTTAAATTAGAAATTACCTCTATCCCCTTCTTCTTTCCAGAAAATGTGTGGACCTAATTGGAATAATGTTGGTTTTGTACAACATAGGTGATGAAAATAAAGAGCATGACCACGACGATGGGTATATTGTTGGGAGTTCCTTGCATGACATTAATCCGATAAAGTTTGAACGAAACAAGGTCGGGATAGGATATATAGAGTGGGTGTTTGAGTCATATTTCAGTTTGGAAACCCTCCCATATCATCAATTCAAACATATTTAAATATGTCACTACAATGACTGTAACATCCCCAACCACCCAGGTCTGGCCATGCTACTCTAGAAAATGATTTGATACCATATTGTAACATCCATAACATCCAACTGGGCTATTCCACATAAAAAATTTCTAACTATATGCAAATCAAATCATATATACACAAAAAATATTATGGAACTTTATATATAAAGCTTACAATACACAAATACATTATGTAAATGCATAGATTCATAAGGAAATAACAATAAACATATACATACAACATAGACAAGAAATGCCCATAAATATAACATGTAAATAATAATGCAACATATATATTAACACACAATTGACACTTATCTTGGTAATAATATCACCAACTGCATGCATACCTTCCACAAACCTCCCAGCCTTATACCACACTACTAATCACTCTTAGTAGTGGGTCACCCCCGAGCTGGGACTAAGATCCACCTAGGTAAATGGATTCCTAACCAATATGATGTATCATAGACAACAGGAGAGAATCTGTCATAGGTGCCAACTCAAACTAACATCCTATAGTCCCTCATTCTCTACATGTCTATCCCACCCCAGGAAGTGTGCCCCTTCTCTACTCAACAGTCCCTTGGATTCCCCACTTCCCTTCCAAGTCTTTAGCAACAGGCTAGACAAGAAGTCTCAGAGCCTTGTAGCTGTAGTTTAGCATCTTTGAGAAATCAATTCCCAACAATTCTCTCACCTAGAGAGAAATTTCTCACGGTCACGACAACTCGCCTCTTCAGTATCCCACGGGCCTAACAACCTGCTTCTAGTCCATCTCCCAAGATAACTAGGTACAAAAATAGGTATGGGTATGGATACAGCTTCAGGTACAACTAGTAACAGAAAGGTACAGAGGAAATATCAATGAGTTAGTGAATGATGATGGAATAATTGAATGAATGATGGGAAAATGAACTAAGTCCAAACTATATGTATGCATGTTCCCAAGTTGACACTTGTCATGTTGGGATATACTTTGGCCCACTTGTCCTCATCCTTAGAACTTAGGATAAAATAATTATCCATACTTTATACTTTAAGGAATATTGATATAATATTCCTTTTTGGCTTAATCTCCCTAGCTTAGCCCCTTATCTTTAACTTTTATTCCCCCCCTTTCCCCAACTAATGAAGTTTAATCCCCCATACTATTTTATTGTGGTTGGTCTAAACAAAACGATGTATTAGATTAATGATATGAGTATTTACAAAAATAGGTTCACTAGCCTTTAGCATCTAAGCTCTCCAGCCTAATTCAACACATAAGCCTCCTAGCTTATAATAACTGGATCACCAGCCTATAAAACACAACATATACACAAAAGTCTCTCTGGCCTCAAAATCATGCGCACTTAAGTTTGTTGCGCACAATATCCTGGAATGTGCACACTTTGTCATTTTAGTGCGCAGTACATGTGCATACTATACCATTGAAGGTGTATGAAAAAATGATATCAAAAAAATCACCAACTTAAGTACATTTGCATTTACAATTTTGGGTTCAGCCTAGGGGTATTACAATGCCCTCCCCTTATTTTTGCACTATCCTCGGTGTATTATATACCATGTACCATTCAAATTCTTTAAAAATATCCAAGCTTTAGC
>CBVK0100794394.1:0-14584 GCA_900067695.1 Picea abies | reverse complement strand
AAGAAGACTAAAACTAAATTATAAATTAAATTAAAAAAAAAAAAAAAGTAAATCAAGTTAAGAATTAAGAAAATGTGAAATATATCTAAAGATTTGATATAAGGCACATGCGTGCAAGAAAATATCAAAATGGAGTTTTAAATTAAGAAAGATATAAAGATGAGAGAATAGGGTACGCATAGAAATGAATCTAGAGTATAGCTACCACTAGTTTAACTAAAAGAAGACTCCTATTTTAACTCAACTCAGATTGAGTAAGGTGTCGGTCATTAAATGGGAATATGAGGAATAAAGAGGCAACTATGAGTGATCTAAGGAGCATATTTAGGAATGGTGAGGTAAATTGACTTTTAATTAAAATATAATATGTAAATACTTGTGCAACTTGGGGAGAGGGTGACAAGTGTAAGGGGAAAATAATTCTAATTTATTTAATTAACAGAATTAAATGACACCTTCATTTAATTCATCACCTTCTCTTCCATTTAATTAAATAATTCATCACCTTCTCTTTCACATAGAATTTGGGATATAAAGGAACTGATTGTGGAAGAAGGAGGTGAACTTGACCAAAATGTTTTACCAAAATCAAGAAAAGTGTTGTAATATAACTCAAATTCCACATGATAACGACAACAACAAGTGACACTGTAGTGTTTAAACAGAAAAAAAATATTTTTGAACAATCGTAACACTTTACCTTCTATAACAAGATAAAAAAATCTATCACCATTAATTGAAACTGTAGTGTCATTTGATTCCATCTCCTCTAAGATTGCAAGTGGAATTTCCCCATTTGTATTAACTTCTATATGTTTCCAAACTTTAACATTTTTGTTATTTTTTTTCTCACAAATCTCATCGGATTCTTTGTCTCGTAATTTAAAGTGAACAAAAACAAGATGCATTCCTTTTATCAAACACTACAAATTTTTGGTAGGATTTTGTTTTAATTGAATGAATTTTTTGATTCTTGTGTATTGTACTAGATTCATATGAGATCGATCTATCTACATATTGGATTCCAATATTCCAAAAAAACCTGCACAATTCTAGAATAATTTATTTAAGTAAATGAATACACACACACACACACACATATATGTTAACTTGACAAATTATTGATATTGAACTTTCATGTGTACAACATATATACACACAACCACACACATCCCTTGATGGATTATGTTCACGGCTTAGATTTGTTTGGCACCATTGAACAACTTGATCAACAAATACAAATCAATTGACATAATGCTTCATTTGATACCTTTGAAGTGCTCATTTTACACATGCCCCTAGACTGTCATGCTCTCCTTTCCCATGACCAGTCTCGAAGAAATTCAAGCAACGTCTAATGTTTGATTTATTATGAAGATAACACAACCAATAGAATGATTGTGAAGATTTGAATTGAATTATACATCTATCTGACCATATCCAATGTTGAACGTATTTGATCCCACAAGATTTCAAGGAATCATATTGTTTATCAAAACAATGTTGTACATAATAAATATCGTGTGTACGATCATCACTTATATAAATGTGATATTCTTTAATGACATGTCGATTCTCATTGGTTCTTTCTATGCTATAAACTGTAACATCCCTCTCTGTGAGCACCTGTTATTGACTTATTCTTCGAGGACACTTGTGTGCAAGTGATCCGGTTATAGTACATGGTTATTTGTTTCTCTTATGGATTCTTATGATGACGTTAATGGATTATGATTTTATGTTATTTGATATATGCGTATTGACAGATGCTATTGACGAGTTTCCCTTAGTGTGTAGGACACTTGACAGATTGTGGATGTTGATGGCATCACTAGACCTCCTTGGGTTCCTGAATGAGTTAGGGAGTGGATTGTATTGGTTTGAGTACTTCATTTATGTATATGTGACACATGATCGATTATAGTATGATTTTATATATGGATCATTGACAATATTTAGTTGATGGATGCAGGATGACGAACGCTTGTTTATCTGACTCACATAAGAAGTAAAGGGGTCATGCACATAGACCAGATATTGAGAGAGAGGTGTGGTAGCTTCCCTATCATAGCCTACTAGCACTCTCATTATGGCTCGAATTGTAGGTTAAAAATTACCTAGTTCAAGAGGTCCATGATGTCATGAGGGCATAATGAGACAATTGCTCATGAATATTTCTAAGGGGTGCGCAATAAGCCAGAGTTCTTATTCCTTAGAAGACTTTAGTCTCTCATAAGGTCGAATGAATAGAGTGTTGAATCCAAGGGTTGGGAAACTACCAAAACTAGTCAAAGACGAGTGGCACCCTTGGAGAATGGAGTTCCTCTTGAAGGGCACATCATGAAAGTGACACTTTAGTAAATGAATTTAGGTGGCCTAGAAAACCTTGGGAGAGTAATTAAACCTTGTAAAATATTTAAGCATTTTTGGATTTAACTGATTAATTAAGGATTGAAATGATTACTTATAAATCCCCAAATGAAAGTCTAAGCCTATTCAAAAATTAAGCCTAAGTCTAAGTTGGTAAGAAGACTAAAAATAAATTATAAATTAAATAATGAGGGGATGAAGTAAATCATTTAGTAAGGTGTCAATCATTAATTGGAAATAAGGGGAATAAAGAGACAACTAGGAGTGATTTAATGAGAGCTTTTAGGAAGGGTGAGAGAAATTGACTTTAATTAAAATAAATTGTGAAATTACTTGTGCAACTTGGGGGAGAGGATGACAAGTGTGAGAGGCAAATAATTCTAAATTATTTAATTAAAAAGTGAATTAATTGTGCAAGTAAGAATGTGTCATTAAGGAAACTCCTATAAAGAAAATGGAAAATATGGGAAAGGGATCACACTAGTTATGGGTAAAGTTATGCTGCATAATTTTTGACTGGTTTTACTTGTGAGAGTTGGAATACCCAATTTGACAGAGAGTGGTGGCTCTACCTTGCGAGGAAATCTTGGAACTAGAGGAATTTTGGTTGTATGCGTGGCCCATTTGCGGCTCGGGGGGATAAGGGGGAAGAAGAGTACCCCTAGTGTTGGCTGGGAGGTACCGGTAAAGTCTCAATGATTAATAAGAAGAAGAAGAAGGAAACGTCATCTGCTGAGGAATGTCATCTCGTCCATGTTCACCATCGTTTACGGTATTTTTAATTGATACGTCAAATTTTTAAGATTAAATTTGCATTTGATTCTAGAAAGTTGTTGTTACTGTGTAGTATAATTTGACCTTATATATTCTATCCACCTTCATCATTTATAACACTTCTTTCGTTTTATTGTTTCGCTAATGACAACTGAAATTTCACTCAAAATAAGCACACCGAATATTTTTATGTAGTGTTAAACCAAAAGAATCACTAACAATGCTAGGACATCCATACTATTAGAAAATGTCGTTTCCTTTAGTAGTTGATTGCATTGAACGAGAAATTTTTCTAGATTGGTATGAGGCTGCGTCCATCTTCATCCTTATGTCAATTTGCTATTGAATGATATTTATTTGGAGAGAATTTGCATCTTCCGTACAAACCACCATGTTATCTCTGCCTTGTTCCTTGCAAACCAAACTTTTGCTGGTAAAAATGAGCGCTGATAGGCCAATCTTCTGATGACTGTTTGTGGGCGGGTTCGTTGATTTTATTGAATGCTTGCTGTGCGAATAATATAATATCATGACTGGTTTAGTTAGTGCCCATTCTTCATTTTTCCTGAGTTTACACATTCACATCACCCAATTCCATTAACTGTAGGGCCCTTGGCCATTCTACCCCCCGAATCTTCTTTTTGATAGGGAACGTTTTTAGTCACAACAACAATCCCTTCCCGGAGCCCAGCCTTGTTTTCACCTACCTTATGGTATCTCATGCAGGGCCATGTACCCGTAGTTTCCTATTGTATCCGGTCGCTTGATTCCTTCTTCCAAAACAAAGAGTCCACCCGCTCCTCATACTCCTCGCAGGGGAAACCACTAGATGCAATGTTACTCTCGACAATGAGATTTTCGAGGGATTCATCCCCCAACAAATATATTTATATATCTATATATATTTTACATATATATATGCATCAATGACTGACGCTAACATGATTTGGAAGTAATGTGAGAACGACCTAGCCCGTCCTCCCTATTATGGGCCAGGCTTGTGTTGTGAACCATCCAATTTGCCCAACCGGACATGTGTTAAGCAGTACAAGCCAAGGGAATGGAACTTAGTATCATTGCGAATGGGAAAAACCTCGGACATAGATGCAAGTCCTGTTTAGAGAGGTGGAAGAACTGTCTTAAGCCTGGGATAAAAAGGGGTTCTTCAATAGAAGAGGAGCAATCTCTTGTTATAATTCTTCACGCAAAATTGGTAACAAGTGGAAAAATTTGCAGCTGAAGTGCCAGGAGGAACAAAAAAGAGATTAGGTAAATGGTGGGAGGTCTTCAAATAAATACCACTGAAGGAGAGGCACAAATTAGGGCATAATTTAGACAGTGCCAACTCCAGGGAAGGAGGAAAGTATTAATTGTTACCCATAATGCACACGATCGATTGCCAGTCCTGATCTTAATCATACTAAATTATTTTCCATGATGAATGATAACTTTCTTATTGAAATAATGTGTGAATGTGTGGCTTAAGAGAATTTCCTTCTATTATTTTATAGGACTTAATCATCTTTAATCATTCCTATACATGGATATGCGTGACAACAAATAATTTATCTTATCCATTCTTAATTAATGGATTGAACTCTTTATAGTTCCTTGCCTTAGAATTGTAAGTCTTGGTAAAAAATATTACATATTACTTATATAGAATTTGGAATGGGAGACACATAGAACGAGTGGATATATTATTATGATTCTATGATAATATTCAAACCCAAGTTTTCTCCAACTTAAAAGAAGATAAATGTGCATATTATATAAATGAAAGAAAACAAATAAGGGATGTTATAATTTTACTTTTAAGTAGAGGGGTGAAATTTAGTTCCATTTAAAAGGTTTAGTTCTAGAAATATACATTCTAATATACTCATAGGGTAACTCTTAATGGTTCAAATTTTAGATTATCTAGTTTTCTAATTCTCTACAAATTTTTTACATTGATTGGTAAAGGAGTATGGAATAAGGAAAATAGGAGTAATAATGATGCCCTCACCTCTACTTTAGCAGTTATGTTGATATTATATGTTATGTCCTAAGTCTATTGAGGGATTATAACCACATTATTTATTTCTCTTTTATTGGGATAACAATAATGTGTCCAATCCTTTCTTGTGTAAGTGATAGATCCATTTATCAAGAGGATTGATGTTTTTCATTAATGAGGGTTGTACATTATTGATTTTAGAAGAAATGCTGAGTTAATAGTTGGCAAATTATTGTATTTAGATCGAAGACAATTTGTGGTCGTGGAATTGTATCCCTTCTTGTTGATGTAAAAAGGCTTAGATATTAACTCATGATGTAATGGAATTACAAAGACACTTGTTGGAATAGATTGAATTCCTAAAATTTCTGCCAGTGTAATTATCGTCCTTACTCATACAATTGTCGCGATGTTTGTTCCACACCTTGTTTCATAGATGGTAATTGCGTCAAATAATTAATATATGTTATTATAGTCAGACTATTTGTTGGAATGCATCATAGATGGTAATTGCGTCAATTACTTGATATATGAGGATTGATTATGGGATATAAGTTATATTTATTATGGTTATGTTTCAAGTGAAGTTTATTAACCCACCTAAATTAGTCGTTCCTACCAAGATGACGTTAAATAATTAGATTACTCGTGCACCTTGAAATTAATGTGGATGTATGATTAATTAAGTGATTAGATTACTCACACGCCTTGAAAATAATATTGATGTATGATTAATTAAGTAATTAGGTTACTCTTGTGCTATGAAATTTATGTGGATGTATGATTGATTATGTAATTATCTTACTCTTGCGCCATGAAAATAAAGTTGATGATTACTCTTGCTCCATGAATACTTTATGATTAAGATTGATTGATTGATCTAGTGGATTTTCAGATTGATTGGATTAGCGGGATTTAGACACCTCCTTGTTCCTCAAAACAATCACTAATCTTGAGACCTTAAATGTTCAAAATAAATCAGATGAATTCTGTGCTTGAGCGCTGCTTATGTGTCCTAGAGGTCATAACCATGAAGAATAGGTTGGGCAAGTAGTTCCTTATTTATTCAGCAATATGTTTGATCATTATTTATATCTTGCTTCGGTTGAGTGTGATGTGTTGAACGATGTCACTATTTATGTTTATGTGTGAACATGTGTTGCTACTATTTAGGTTAATGCATTGTCTTGTGTCATTATTGATTATGATGACGTGTCGCTTGCATTGTTGTTAATTTATGTTGTGACGAATTTAAATTTTCTAACGCAAAAAAAATAATATTTACCCTTTTGTACATGACTATTCGTTGTCGTAATAGCGAGGTTGTTACATAAACACTTTGTTGAGCATGTTTATATAGAACATGTAAAAGTATAGATACTTGATCGAAATGATAATACACTTTGTATTTATTTTTGTGCAATGAATGTATAATTCTATGCAAAATCAACTACTAAGAAAATCATCCCAGATGGAAAAACTTCATGGGATTGTTTGAATTGTAGCTCTTTCCATCGAGCTCTATGTGAATGCTTGGTGTATTTATAAATTTTGTTTTCAAAATTATTAAAAAAATCTATCAAATAGATAGTATCCTCTTGCAAATTAATCCTTTTAGAAGTAACATTTGAATAATTTGGAGCGGTAACAATGATATATTCATATCTCTTCCAATTCACTGTTATATTGGACAATGATTGATCATTCATATCAATATGATACTTGGAGTGAAATAAAACTATATTTCCACATTGATCACATTTATTTCAACCAACACATGTTTTTGGTAAAATAATTCATCACCTTCTCTTTCACATAGAATTTGGGATAAAATAATTCATCACCTTCTCTTTCACATAGAATTTGGGATATAAAGGCACTGGTTGTGGAAGAAGGAGGTAAACTTGCCCAAAATGTTCTACCAAAATCAAGAAAAGTGTTGTAATATAACTCAAATTCCACATGATAACGACAACAACAAGTGTCAAAAACAATGATGGGTTTAACATACCATGGTTTTTGTTGCACAAATCTATTAATGAAAATTTTAACTTGTATGTGATTCTCTTTGAACTTATTGAACAATTATGTTTGTGTAATTTCCAATATATGTTTTGGATGGTATTCATATAGAATTCATTCTTTTATTCGTCTCAAAACATCCCTTACATTTGGTGAAACACGAGAATTTCCTAACCAATATTCATGGGCCACAATATCATTTTCTGCAAGTCTATCTTTGTAAGGTTGTCTACAGATAACTGTCCAACAAGAAAGTTCATCATTTGCATCTATTTGTAATCAGGATTTTCTATGTGTGTACATTGTTTTTATTGAGGTTTCCATCAATTTTTCCATACGTTGTGTCAAATGGTATTTTACATTGCTAGATGAAACAACTGCTATTTGTATTATTCTACGAGAAACAATGACATCTTTTTTTCTATATTTTCCAAAATATTTTAATGCAGATGATATATTTTCAAAGACAATCTGTTTCACCTTTCTATCTTTTGTCATTTTTTGAATACCCAATAATGATGTAGTTTCTCTTAACTTTTTCGACCTTATCAAACCTCTCAAAATTTGATCTTGTGTTGCAACTGATTCATTTTTTAAAATAATGTTATAAATCGTTTCAACATGATATCATATAACATGGTCATTTTTTTTGTCCCCAAATTTGTGCGTATCAACATTTTCTAACATTTCATCATCAATGTTGATATCACTTGCATACATTTCATTTTAATTTAAAAATATAAATTAAATATATTAGCTTAAAAAAAACTTGAAATTAACATACACATTCAATTTTCTAAATTGAAACATAAAAATTTCAAATACGTGTTGTATAAATTAGACATTAAAAAACTAAACGAGCAATCACAAATTAATTAAAATATACAAGTGTTCATCTCGTATTATATATATATATATATATATATATATATATATATATATATATATATATATATATATATATATATATATATATATATATATTGTTCGACTTCTGCTTCATTTTCATCTTCAACAATTTCATCAATGTTATAAGGCAAATCTATTTTAGTTTTTTTGCGAAATATAAATCCCAACTTACAATCAATTATATTTGACAATATTGTTTTGATTTCTAATCATTATCTATTATATGTATGCATACTTGGTTGAATTTTTTCTTTTGAACATCAAGATGAAAATCTCTAATTACATTATCATCACTTGTTCATTCAATATTTTCACACTGTTGTTTCTTTCTTCTATAATACTCTTTCGATTGTTCTATACGACGAGTATCAACCTAAGTGTGATCATATTTTCTCTTGCGCTCCCTTTTGTTGCCCATGGTTATTCAATCTGCAAAGTTTTTTTTTAAATCATATTTCAAAAAACTTGGAAAAATTGCTTATGAAAACCTCCATTTCCAACGAAATTGTTAAAAAAAATCTTCAATTTAGAAAATGTTGCCCCCAAAAGTGAAAAATAATGAAAATGTTGCTCCAAAAAGTGAAAAATAACAAAAATGTTGCCCAAAAAAGCTAAAATAGTGAAAATGCAGAGTGAGTGTGTGCACGAATGTGATATTACGATTTCAACAGAAAGAATTTATGTGTTTCCGTGCATAGGTGTTGCGTCCCCATATTTGTTTTCCGACTCATGAATGTTTCTATTTTCCACTTTTTGGTCAAATTATTGATTTTTGGTCAAAAGTTAAGGTTTTCTGGTCGAAAGTTAGTTTTTTCATTAAAACAAAATTTCAGATGAAAAATAATAACTTTCATCCGAACTATTAATTTAGGCAAAAACCTGTAACTATGGAACTTTTCAAAAATGTATGTGTTCACTTCAGAACTAATACCAACATTTTTAGAATTGAATCTATCTTCATTTCATACAATTTGTATTCAATTTAATTATTTTTTAGTAATTATAGTTAATTTTATAAAAACATTTCTGCATATTATTTTTACATGACATAATGATTCAGTAAAATGAAAAATCAATATCTGCAATAATACAAAGCGGAAAATTATGGAAAATTTATATTACATAACCTTTCATTGTTCTCTTCAAAAGAATATTTTTATATTTTACATTTAGATAGAAATTAGTGTAGATACATGGTGTCGAAATATACACGTTTAAAATTTGCAACTTTTCCAGATTGGTCAAATTCAAAAAAATGTAGTAATTATAATATTCATTCGTTGTCTTCAAAATTATAGTCATAATTTAATAGAGTCTATTTATAGTATTGCAACATATTTCATTTTTCATAAACAAAAGTTTAAAAATGAGTAAATTGACGCCGATAAACATAAGTCATTAACAATTCCTTCATTTCTAAGGAACATACTGTCAAACAATCGCTAAATTGACATATCAAATTTCAATAAAAAAAGTTTCAGAAAATGATCAATAGAAAGCTAACAAAAGTCATGACAAGTTTTATTTATACTATAAAGTGAAATTCTAAATAAAAATATACTTTTGTTTACCGGAAGTTAAAATCTTCTGAAAATATATTTTATTTTCTCAAGAAACAATGAAAATAGACACCCACATTCATGATTTTACACGATTCACTAATTGCCCATAATAAAAGAACATTATCTTATCAGAAATCCATACACAAAAGAAAACCAAAATATATATTACAAGTTTTATTACAGATTGACAAGACTGGTGATAAGATTCCGATACCATATACTTCTACCTTTTCAAACCTCTCATTTTATTTTTGCAATATAGCTTTTTCTGTTGCAAAACACAAATTGAAAGGGACCTCATTCAACGAGATATGTCCAAATAATTTTATCTCATGGACAATAATTAAAGGTTTAATATCCCTTCATTTAAAAAAAAATCTAGTGGTATATCATTCTAAACACCATTGGAAATTGAAACATGGCATGTTGGGAAGCAAGCAAAAGTGAAAATAGAAATCAACAAATCAACTTAAATAGGTCAAATGCATCATCTTTATGTAGTTGAGGCTCTAACATATTCAAATTTTTATTAAGATATTGTAATGTTTAGATGCCATTCTCCACACCCATTTTAGAGTTCAACATATCCAACCTCATGTTTTGGCTATATGTTGTTCCCACCTCCTGGACTAGTTTATATAGTTCCTTCATTTCCTGTATCAATATGATGAATAAGGATACTGTGATCTCCTTTTATTATGACTATTGTGAATGTACACCATGGTAGTTCAACTATTCCCTGTGTGTTTTCTTTTAGAGTTTTACTCTTTATGTAGTTTCTTCCCCTCATAATGCATTTCCTTATAATTATTGTCCACCATTTGATGAGTTGTTCTATGGATCTAAAAGGTCTCATCATTTTATTCCTTGATAATTCATATTCTAATTCGTGCATGAGTACCTTTGGTATGTGTTGTACCTTTAGGGATTTCTACTTCAACTCAAACTACTCATGTATCCTCAATTAAAGTAAGTTGCACATGTGATACATCTCTTACTTCATGCTCTTATATCATTAATGTGTCAAGCCTATCATTTTAGTTTTGCCTTCCTAGTTGTAAAGAAATATAATTTCTCTAATTGATTTATCTTCACATTTCCATCTATCATCACTGACCTAAAAAATCGGTGCCATTTTCACATTCGTTTTGGTCTAATTGTTGGGTTTGTATTTCCTGTCTCTCTAGATATTGTCTCAGTCTATCACTTTTATGATCATGTCTAGGTCCTTAGTCAAGGTTCTTCTTCTGATCATTTCATTGCTTTTCCTCTATTTCTTACTCATTTTGGTCTTTTTCTTATTTCCTCTTCTACTTTAACTTTATTACTTCATAATATTCATCGCGTTATTTATCCATTTTTCCATCAACAACCTTGTCTTTTGTTCCAATTCTCTATTCATGGCCTCAGGGTTTTGTTGGTGCGTTGTTGAAGCATTGAACCCTGGGTCTGCCCCTGGGCTAACACTTCTCATGCAATATCATCTTAATCTTTAGATTCAAAAAGTGTAGAAACTTTCCTCTAGGTCCCTTAAAGAAATATATCTTTGCTTGACTATACGATTCTACCCTTTCAATAGAAAACTCAGTAATGTACCCTCCAATAATGCTATCAAATCAAAGATGCACCACACTAGATACAGTGATATCGACTCTCTTGACTTTATTGATTAACGTCGTTGTTGAAACCATAGGTGGTATACATCTAATCTCAAACTGGGTGTCTCCTAATCTAGCTAACCACTCATACAACTCCTTATCAACTCCTCCAAAGAAAATCTCCTACACGTTAGTAAATATGTACCTTCCCAACTAGTCTTATATACTAATGCTAGGGTTCTTGTTCTGAGCTTCGACAAAGTTCCTTTCTTGTTCTTATATCCACTTCTGAATCTTTGTCTTCGATGGAAACCATCTTGAAATTCCCTCAAGAATATTGTAGTCCCAGAAACAAAACCATTTGTTGGCATAGGGGCAGACCCAGGGTTCAATTCTAACAGCGCACCAACAAACTCTAACTATTGGCCTTTTCGACAACACCTACGAAGAAGATGAAGTCTCACTCAAAGTACCAATAGGGGGTTGAAGGACACATGTCTACAACCAGGGGAAATGCAAAGTGATTCCAGAACAACAATGCAATGTAACCTAGAGGTTATTTAACCCTACTATGTTTAGCTTCACGAAGTTAGATATATCTCATTGTCTTCAATAGGAACAATAACAATGCATAACAATATAATAGATATAAAATAACACAACATCAACCACAAAGAACAACAAGATTTACATGGTTCATCCTCTCCCTAGGGATACGTCCACATAACTATGTTTCTTGATATATTATATGAAAACATACAGTTCTATCTGCGCACTTAGTTGTAGATCCTCTCTCTCTCTCTTTCTCTCTTTCTCCCCTCCCTGCACACCTAGCTGCAGGGTTGATATTCACACCCAACTGAAGATCCAGAATACAAACACTTATATATCTCAATATGGCTCTCAACAAAAATAATAGTAACAACCCTCTCAACTCATATAGACCATTATTTATACATTTCATGACTCTTAGACAACCTTAGAACGAAGCCTAGGTGTCAAAACCCTAGGTTCTAAAACCCTAGGTGCCAAAACCCTAGGTTAACATGACCCACATTTTAAGGGCTTCACCAACCTGTTCTTCCTTCTTCTCTGCGAGTTTCTCAAAAGCACCCATTGGTGTCTTCATCTGCTTGTTGATTTGTCCATGATCCATCTTCTTTGTTGCTTTTTCTTCCTTGATCTTCTCTTTCAACGGATTTCTTTTCCTTTACCTCGTTCCTTCTTTTCTTCTTTTCTAACCACTTCGACCTTTCCTCAGTTTGTGTCCCTTCCTTGAACTTCATACTTTGTATTTATTCCTTAATATTCTCTTTCTTACTTAACCCATACCCAAGGGCCAACAAGTTTCCCCATTAGATGAGAAAATTTCTGTTGAATTTGGCCCCGGGTGAGCCACTTGCTTTGGTGCAGGAGCTACCCTGCTTTGATGACTCGATAAAGTTGGATCCTTTGTTGTCGAGTGCCCTTGATTTGTGTGTTGCTTTGACAACTCGATAAAGCTAGATCCTTTGT
This sequence comes from Picea abies, assembly GCA_900067695.1. NCBI lineage: Eukaryota > Viridiplantae > Streptophyta > Pinopsida > Pinales > Pinaceae > Picea > Picea abies. The sequence continues at coordinate 1,835 of CBVK0100794394.1, read as the reverse complement.
TGTCGAGTGCCCTTGATTTGTGTGTCCACAATATGATCATTGGATGCTTGTTTCATTCATTCAAGGTTGAGCTATGTTGGTGTCAACTTCTCTGTTATCTATGAGGTGTCCAATAATGGTGGGAAATATGGTCGAAGGAGAGCCACGTTGAAGACTAGGTGTAGGCCAAGGAAAGGGGGAATGTTGAGCTCACAATAATTGTCACCCATAGCCTTGGTGATGGTGTCTGACCCATAATGGATTGGGAAAATCTTCCCATGGGGCCTTGTAAGGTGTTCTTTTTGCAAGTGCAACCAAACTTTGTCTCCCACATGAAACTTATCACTAGTACATTTGGGTCAAATTCAGACGGCACGTTCGACGCAATTCCCACTTTATATTTTCAGAAGAACAAAAAATAGAGGACCCCCTAAAAAATCATTTCACATGATGTCACTTTTTCGATGACATAGATTTTTCCTTGATTGTGACATTTCATGCGACACGTGTCATCTCAGATTTGACTGTCCAAACCCCATATAGCCATTGTAAGGTCGATGTCTTGGAGGTGGCAAGACCGACGTCTTGGATGTGGCAAGAGTGACGTCTTGGAGGTGTCAAGAGTGATGTCTTGGAGGTGTCAAGAGAAACGTCTTGGAGGTGGAAAGAGACATAATTTGGAGGTGGCAAGAGAGATGTCTTGGAGGTGGCAAGAGCGACGTCTCAAAGGTGGCAAGAGCGATGTCTTGGAGGTGGAAATAGATAGGTCTTGGAGATGGAAAGAGAGATGAATTGGAGGTGGGAAGAGCGATGTCTTGGAGGTGCCAAGAGCAACGGCTTGGATGTGGCAAGAGCGACATTAAGAGGTATCAGCTCTGACATGGTTGCTATGGGAGAGACACTCTAGGAAGTGGCAAGAGAGGCATCTTGGAGGTGGCAAGAGAGACTTCTTAGAGGTGGAAAGAGATACATATTGTAGGTGGAAAGAGAGACATCTTGGACCTGGAAAGAGAGACATTAAGAGGTATCATATCTGACATGGTTTCTATGGGAGAAAAACTCCAAGATGTCTCAATAGTGACTGTGTTGTAGGTATTTAAAAAAAAATTACAATATCAATACTGATAGGGACAGGTACATTAACCTTTGCTAAGATAGAATCCATATCAATATTTAAATCTGTATCATTGGTCTTAGGCAAGGTTGGCTGAGGAGAAGGACTAAGTTCCAATGGTAAAGGGGGTCTTGTATAATGAGGCTTAGGATCACTAGGATATGTCTCGGGTGTGTTATCACACAAACTCACAATTATTGAGCTAAAGTCCAAAATCTCAAGTGTAATCATGCATAACTTAGAGGGAAGGTCCCTATCACCTCACCAACCCTCTTTCACTTCAATCCATCTTTCCTCCGACTTAAGGGGGTTTCCCTCAATTAAGATTGTGAGGACTTAGGGCAAGGAATCTCAATGTAGAGAGTGAAGTCCGAGAAAAATTTGTTTGGGTAGCTTTAGACTATTGAAGAAAGTACTTGGAGGTCTCAATATCAATGTCATTTCATTGGGCATATGGAGTTAATGTAGTGCTTCAATGGAGACCAAGGGAAAAATAATACTTTAAAGTCTATCATAGGATTATCACCTCTTAATCCTAGGTCAACCTCCTAGGAGAGAAAACCCTAGAGTTTACCCCCTCATAAACACTAGGTGTCGTCCTATCCCGTCAAGAGATACTATCAAAAGATCAAGACAACTATGTCTTAAACCCTAGGGGGATAGCCACTTCTAACCCCTAGAACTAAACCATAGCCAAGAAAATCCTTAAGGGGATAGCCACTCCTAACCATTAAGGAAAACC
>CBVK0100794391.1:0-10137 GCA_900067695.1 Picea abies | reverse complement strand
TACACATCTTGTTGAATCTATCCACCACGACATATAGATAATCATGACCTGTCCTGGACATCGAAAACCCCCCTACAAAGTCCATGGAGATACTTTCCATGGTTGTGAAGGTACCAGAAGTGGTGTATATAATCCTAGATTTATGTTGCTAGGCTTACCTGTGGCACACATGACACACCCTTGATATACTTGGAAACGGTCTCGTTCATTCGATGCCAATAAAAATATCTCTTTAATTGTGAAATTGTTTTACAAACCCCGAAATGTCTAGAGATGATAGATGCATGAGATTCTTTGATTACATTTACCCTTTCATCTCATGGTATACATAATTTTCCAAGATGATATAATAATTTGTTATGCATATAATAGTCTAACTGTTGATTGTAGTGAGTTAATGCATCATATACTTTTTTAAAATCATCATCCCTAACATATTGTTCTACATAAATCTCATGTGATAAATGATTATACTGAGTATTGTGGATGCATTAATTACTAGTCTTGATAACATTTATGCAACCTTATTATGAATACCCTTCTTATACTTGATTACTGGATGAAAATGTTGTAGAAAACCCATCTACCTGAAGTGTCGTGAATGTTGTAGCTTGGTCTGTGATTGAAAATACTGTAATGACCGATGATCTGTATGAATTATTGTCTCCTTTCCCATTAAGTAATGATTTCATTTCTTTAGACTTTGTACCAATGCATACAATTCCTTATCATATGTTGGATAATTAATCACAACTTGAGTGAAAGTCTCAAAATGATAACATATAGGTTTACCTCGATACACAAGATTGCGCCCATGACATATCTGCTTGCATCAGTTTGAATCTCAAATGGTTGTTGTAGATATGGAAATGTTAGAAATGTTGTGATGCTTATCTTTTCCTTCAATCTCTCAAAGGATTTATGTTGCTTTCTTCCGCATTGAAATACTTTCTTAACACATGTTAATGCATGTAGAGGTGCTACTATGTATGAGAAATTAGCATTGAATTTCCTCCAGTACTGTACTTCTATTAAGAATATCCCGACTTTAGTGGTAGTAGTTAGCTTGGGAAATTTCACAATGACTTCTACCTTTGCAAGATCTATCTTTAACTTACCATTCCCTACAATGTAACCCAAATATACCAAAGAAGTTTTGTCAAATTTACACTTAGATAACTTGATATATGTTGGTGTTATTCTGTGCATGGGTTGTAATACCCAAGGTTTGGTTTATCTAATACCAACAAAACCCAACAGACACCGACCCTTTGGACGTCACCTGCTTGCACAGATGAAGTCTCACATGAGGTATCTATGGGGACTGCAAGAACCAGGCTTCTATAGTGGTAAGGGAATGGGAGGAAAAAATTTGGTTCATTCTTCCTTATTATCTTATGCACATAACTCTATTCTATTTTTTTTTATTGATTTACTCATTATTCAAATTCCTATACTTATCATATTCCATTTTAATGTATAGGTCTATTATTGCCACAGTCATGAATCATTGTACCGTACTTAACTATCATATGAATCTATTCTACGACGCATGCAAATAGTATTTAGAATCAAACACAAAAAAATAGACAACAAAGGATTATGTAACATACCTTTATCATTCCTTTATTCATCCTTCACTGCTACATTCAATAACTCTGGAACTCAATAATTACCAGACTATAGCACAACCTAGTCTATCATAGCTAAACTTCATCAGAATAATACCTAGTTGAACTAACCAACAACAACAACGACAACGATGATGACAAACCCCTAATCCCCCAGCCTGTTACATATGTATACCAAAATCTAGGGATAAAACCCTAATCTATTCATCCCACAAATATACCATTACAATGCATGGCCAACTCAGTTAATTGGTTTTTCGACGACTTTCTTTTGCTTTTCAGCCTTCATGTTGCTTTTCGATTTTTCTTCTATTTCTGGAATATCGAGCTTTCATTCTCCTGTTATGTTTTATTTCCTTGCTTTATTGTTCTGGATTTATTCCTTGAGATTTATTCTTCTGGTTGTGCGTTGCCTTCCTTTTGCGCACTTTCCTCCTTCCGCGCACTCTTTTGCTGGATGTGCCTCAACTGCGTGCTCTCTATCTTTCCTTCTTCCTCCATGCACTTTTCATATACTTAGGATTTTTCCTCAAAACAACAAAAAATATTTTCAAGACTGCTTGTCCAACAAGCCCCCAACACTCACATGTGGCTCATCCCGAGCCACACATGCCTGTTTCCTTCTCTTCATGCCAAAAATAAGTTTTGAGAGGCCACCTTTGCCCCCTCTACCTCTTTGATGATTATGGCCTATGTTTTTGTTATCTCCTCTGCTTCTTGCAAAGTCAAGTTTGTAAGTTTGTCCTATGCTTCCACCACTACTTGCTTGACCCTACCCTGCACCGTAGCCAACTCTCCAATTACCCACACTGCTTCTTCTTGCATTGGTCCCAATCTTTGTTGTAGGATATTTTTTTGATCCCTCATTTTCTCCACTTCTACCTCTGTCTATCGTTGACCTAGAATGGCTTCCATGCCTGCTACCAATGGTAGTGTAGCCTCCCTTTCTGTCGCATGTTGTTCCTATTCTTGCACATCTCTTAGCTTGGCCTCTACGTCCTTCATCTTCATATCTTCTATCGAATTTGTCCACACCTACGCGTTCTCCTCACAAAGTTTTGTGCATTCTCCCTCAATATTCTTGATGTTGGCAACTGTTGTGGTTGTCAGTCTCTTTCTGCCTTCACGCACCTCAGGTGGCGATCCTGGCATGCTCCTTAGATTTAAATCTTCTACATGTGATCAAAATCCCTTAATGAATTCACCGATCTCTTGCACTTGTTCCTCCATAGTCGCTTCAACTACTAGGGGATCTTCTAGAATTACTTTGTATAACTTTTGGACTGCTTCTTGGGTCTTCTTCACCATGCCCTCAACCTTATCCTTTTCCTTGAACAATTTCCTAACCTTCTCCTCCTATTCTTTCTTTTTCTTTGCAATAATCCTTAGATTTTTTCCATCTCCCTTTTGAAGGCCTCTTTCCGCCTAATTGCGGCCTAAGTTCGTATGGTGGCATTGAGGGTCGTGTTTCCCATGGAAAAAGCATCACTTCTACTAGGAGAAATGATTCTGGTAAGCCTCCTCTTCCTGTAATCATCTTCTTTGTTGATAATCCGCTAAGGTTTATTGAGCCTAACACCATCCTCCTCTTTGCCTATGCCCCTTGGTAAATCCTTCAGGTTCAATTTGAGCGTCGTATACGAAGTCAATCTCTAGGAAAGTTCTCTTTCAATGGGATCCTGATCTGATCCCTTCTCATTTACTGTCATGAATCATTCATAACCCCCAAACCTATTACTGAGTCTATTGAAATTTGTGTTCAAATTTACGTTGGAAGCGATGCAAGCCCTTTCATCTGATATGCTCTCAGTGCATGAGTATTTTTCCCTAGCCAACTCTAGAAATAGTTATTCATTGGTAATTCCATGATCCACAAACTTGAGGATGAAAGTATTTCCAAGCATATCTCCTTCCCTACTCATCCCGTGGGGGGGGGGCAGTGGTACTTGTTAGTCATTAATTTTGTTAATGATTATTGAACTACTCTTTTCTCTGCCCTACCCTTTCCTAGCATCATTTTTTTCTTTGATTTTGTTCTTATATACTCTTAAATGTTCTTGCATTATCCTTTCTAAGAATTTTATGACATGCATTAATGTTAGTCCTTAATTTTGTTAATGATTGTTGAACTACTCTTTTCCCTTTCCTACCCTTTCCTAGCATCATTTGTTGATTTGATTTTCTTCTTCTATACTCTTTGAGTGTGCTTACATTATCCTTTGTAAGCATTTTATGACATGCATTAGTGTGATAAAAGTTAGAATAAGACAATACGAATATTTTCCATCAAGATGCAAGTCATTTTTCTCGTTTTAAATTTGAACGTATGAAAAAGGAAAATGGAACTACAAGAATACCATTATTCTTGTAGTGTCATGAATAATCATTGTTTCAAATGCACCAACTCCCAAAGATCATGCCAGAAACTGTCCAAGATCATTGCCTAAATCCAATATCATTTATGATTAGGATCAGGTCTTGTTTTCATTTTTTATCCTTATTCAAAGGGATTGAGTTTGTACTCAATAAGTCCGATATCAATTCATAGGTTTCCTGTTATGATTCATAACATATGATACATGAGTCCTTCATTATATCTTTGTATCAGTTTATACATGTTTTGCAGGAAATAGAAATCTTCCACGGCTTTCATATTTTCAAAGGTTCCAAATAATTAGATTGGAACCCTAAGCATTCACAAATCTACAGGGATTAAAATCGGTATCATGGCCTGGAAAAATCACTCAATATTGAAGAACATGGATCCAAGACTAAAGCCACACTAGAATAGAAATCAAAAAATGAGGCGCAGATTGTTCCTAAATCTTATGTTTCAGTAAAAGAAACTTCCCTTGTATCTAGAATAACCAGATCCAACAAAAGGAAGTTGCAGTCACAACAAGAGAATGAAGAATTACAGGAAAATTCCCCTATAGCCAAGGTGACCAGAATGCAGAGAAAGAAGTTAAAAGAAGATTCAGAGATGGAATTTCAAATTCAGAATAAATCTCCTGGTCCAAAAGACAAACCTAAAAATTGTAAAGGAATCCAGGCTAGAAGATCGACTAAGCAAAAGATTGAACAATCTATACAAAATGAACCTGTAGCAGAAGTTAAAGGTAAGAAATAGAGAAGGATGAGATCAATAAATAATTTGACTACATTCCAGAGACAAAAGAGCTACATGATTCATCAGCAAAGAAAATATCAAAAATCTCCATGAAAAGAAAGGCGCTACTGAAACCTTCTTGTAGCTCACTGTTTTTTCTTGTTTTAGACACCAACTTTGGGAACATTCTCCGAGAAACTGGAGATGAATTTTAAAACATTGGGAAAAACTTTTGTCGGGAATAGACTAATTTAGAAAAACCTCTCTCAGTTTTGAAACGCCTATCATAGTTTGATAGATTAAAATATATCTTTGAGGCCTATTTTTCACAATTTCACAATAAATGATTTCATGTTTTAGTCACTAATTGTGGGCGAGGTTTCAGAGAAGATGGAGATGAAATTTAAATAACTGGGAAATTTTTTTGTCAAGAAGGGACTGATTTATAAAAACCTCTCCCAATTTTTACACAGCTATCATGGTTTTGGAGATACGAAGAGATATTTGGACCCTATTTTTCAGGAATTTGCCAGATTTATTTTCCTAAAATAACTCATAGACAGTAGTTGATGAGTCACCTCATCAATTCGACTTGAATATCAGATATTATTCTCCTCCTTGGTTATTTGAAACCATAAAATAAATATGGATGAGAAGGTTTTTATATCCAGGTCTTTTGGATCTTGATAATTATGTATTTTTTCTATATAAACTTTGCAGAAGGAGAAATGAAGGAAGGGGAAAGTGGTGATATTTTTGAAGAAAACTTTGTTTCTGATTGTAAAGACTAAGACTTATTACATTTTGTACTAAATGGAAAAGGTTGTTTGATGGTTAGACTCCTCTTCTTGTCTTTATTCTTCCATTTCTTACTTGAATGCATATTTATCTTTTGTGAAGCATTTGATATATCTTGTTCATGATTTAAGCTAGTGAAGATTTTGTTGATTGCTTGTTCATAACATGATTTGTGTTTAAGTATGTGTTCTTATTCTTGAATGATATTTAGGATCAAGGATTTCCTATGTGAGTGGACAGATTGGAAACTTCCATATTTATGTCTTTCATGTTATAATATGTTATTTAATTCATCAGGTTGACTACCATTTACTAAGCAAGTGTGATAGGAATGTGTTCTTGTTATCTGAGATTGATATTGTTATTTTACCCACTGCTTAACATTCAAACCAATTTCAAAACCCAATATACATTTATCTATAAAATCCATTGCAATAATTTGATGATGCTCTAGCTTTCCCTTTAGAAGTCAAGTGAAACTTTAGGGACTAACATCTTTTGGCGTCGTTGTCAGGGACAAAGAAATGAAAACATCTTTTGGCATCGTTGTCAGGGACAAAGGAACGAAGACACCTTCCCTGAGAAGAACGAAAATGATCAGCTCTAGCTCCTGATGGTGAACAGGGGTTGGACACAATTTATGACTACGTCATTCACCTGGCGACTCCATGAAAGAAGAATTTGTTGGTGACTCCATTGATCCAGGATTTCAAAGGCCATGGAAGACATTTTGGCTCGTAGTTTTTCTCCATTTGATTTCTCCGGTATCCCTCGTTTTCCAAATGTTGTGCCTACTATGCATGAATGGGGAGACTACCTTCCTAGGTTCATAGGAGATGATCACTATCATCCTGCACAACACTTGATTGATTTTCATCTATACATGGACCAGCTTGGTATTCATCATGAAGATGTATTGCTAAAATGTTTATGTACTCCTTGAAAGGAGAGGTGAGACAATGGTATCGATCTCTTCTTGTTTCTAGTATTTCATCATTAAAGGATTTCCATGTTGCTTTTCATTCATGTTGTAAGAGGATTTATCCTACCAAGTGCCTCTTGAATGATTGTTGTGAGCAATTTAAATCTCTTAGAAAAAAAAATCAGGAGGGCTTTAGTGAAGAGATCAATGAAGATATTTTGCAGTGTACTCATAATGCTCCTAACAGTTCCGATGGCCTTTTGAATGGGTCTATTCATGAAGAATTTGATACTGGAAATATTTGTGAAGGCCAATATTTTAGTGAAGAAATTATTGAAGATTATATTGTTGGTGAACAAAAAAAATTATCTTTTTCAGTTGAAATCAATCAAAAGTCTCCAGCCTATGATGATGATGAAGATTTGATCATTCATGAAACTTTCTCTCGTTCTTCTTTTCAAGGAGAAGTTTTTCAATATGTTGTTGATGATAGTGTCATGGAAAGTATGGCAACAAATTTATTGGATGGTTCTAGAAGTTTTTGTCATAATAAAAATTTTGTTCCAAAAGACCAGGTTGTTCATTTGTGTTCTTTCTTTGAAGAGCATTATGAAACAAAATTTTGTGAATTTCAAAATTCAGAAATGTTTTATAGTCAACCTATATATGATGAATATGAAAATGGAGAAGAGAAAAAAATCATATTACCCTCCATTTACTTGAGCAGAAGTCAACCTCTCTTTGACAACTGTGAATCTAAGATTTTGGAAGGTAGTGAAAGAGGTTGTGTTGAGCTTATTTATATAACAACAATAGAAAATGGAAAAGAATAGAATTTCACATCAGCATTCATTGACCTGTGCAGTAGTGAGCCCATTTTTTATGAGTGTGAATCTGATGTTGGAGAAATAGATGAAGGAAATCAGCTTATCCAAGATGTTGTTGTTCACTATCATAAAACAAATGATATTCATGCAATAATTTCAACAGAACAAGTAGAGTGTAGCTTGACTATTAGATCAGATTCTTCACAAAAGTTGTATGTTCATCTGAAGATGGAATATTATGTGTTTATTGTTGATTAAAAAGTAATGTTTCATGATCTTTATGATCCCATGGATGCATATCTGGAGGCTTTTTTCAAGTTTAAATCTTCTATCATTTTTTCACTGGGATTATAAGGCTCGACTGTCTGGTCAGCCACGGATTTCTTTTCAATGTTGATTTTTGCTTAAGCACATGCAAAAGATTCAGCCAATCAATTTGTTGCTTGAATGGTTCTTTTGGAAATTATTTGTCTTCACCTTATTGGTTTGGTTTCTGTTGGTTAGGAGTAGGAGATGTTTGTAAATAAGCTTATTAAGCATTGGTGTGCAGTAAATCAACAGGGAGAAATGACTCCATATCCCAATGGAAGCACTACTCTACAGTTTCTAGGTTTTTATTTTTTGGATTACAGAACAAATGGATGTAAGGAAACAAATTATAGTGAAATTTTTATGATGATAAGCAAGATAAAGGCATTGGTCAGCAGGTTCTTAAAGTTTCACCATGAAACATTATCCCTGGAAGGATCCACTGTTATTCCTTAATTTTGTTTTTGACTGTTCAACTACGTTTTTGCCTGCTCTACCATTCCTACACCATTTTAAGCTTTGATTTTCTCCCTCTACATTTTTTAAAGTGTGCTTGAATTATCATTTCTGAACGTTTTATTGCATGCATTAGTGTGATTAAATTTAGAATGAGACATTTAGAATCTTTCCATCAAGGTACAGGTCCTTTTTCTCATTTAAAATTTGAAATTATGCAAATGGAAAAGGTGCTACAAGAATATTGTTATTCTTGTAGCGCTAGAAGTAATCATTGTTTCAAATGCGCCAATTCCATATATTGTGTCAGCAAATGTCTGAGATCATTGCCTAAAAGTCAATATCATTCATGATTATGATCGGGTCATGTTTTCAGTTTTGATCCTTATTCAAAGGGATGGGGTTTGCACTCAATAAGTCTGATATCAATTCGTAGGTTTCTTATTATGATTCATAACATACGATACATGAGTCCTTCATTATATCTTTGTATCAGTTTATAAATGTTTTGTAGGAAATAGAAATCTTCCACAGCTTTCATATTTTTAGAGGTTCCAAATAATTAGATCATAACCCTAAGCATTCACAGATCTACAGGGATTAAAATCAGTATCATGGCCCCTAAGAAAAGTGGAAAAATCAGTCAATATTGAAGAATAGGGATCCAAGCCTAAACCCACACTAGAATAGGATTCAAAAAATGAGGTGAAGAGGGTTCCTAAAGCTTCTATTTTAGCAAAAGAAACTTCCCTTGTATCTAGAATAACCAGATCCAGAAAAAGGAAGTTGCAGTCACAACAGGAGACTGAAGAATTACAGGAAAATTCCCTTGTAGCCAAGGTGACCAGAATGCAAAGAAAGAAGTTAAAAGCAGAGTCAAAGATGGAATTTCAAATTCATAATAAATCTCTTGGTCCAAAAGACAAACCTAAAAATTGTAAAGGAATCCAGGTCAGAAAATCAACTAAGCAGAAGATTGAACAATCCATACAAGATGAACACGTAGGAGAAGTTAAAGGTAAGAAACAGAGAAAGATGAGATCAAGAAATAATTTTACTACATTCCAGAGAAAAAAGAGCTATAGGATGCATCATCAAAGCAAATATCAAAAATTTGCACGAAAAGAAAGGCGCTATTGAAACCTTCATGTAGCTTGTTGTTTTTTCCTATTTTAGACACCAACTTTGGGAACGTTCTTTGAGAAAATGGAGATGAATTTTAAAAAACTGGAAAAGGTATTTGTTAGGAATGGACTTATTTAGAAAAACCTCTCTTCGTTTTTCAACATCTATCACAGTTTGATAGATTTGAATATATATTTGAGGCCTATTTTTCAGAATTTCACAATAAATGACTTCATGTTTTAGTCACTAATTTTGGATACGGTTTCAGAGAAGTTGGAGTTGAATTTTAAAAAACTAGAAACGGTTTTTGTTAGGAACAAACTTTTTTTTTGTAAGTTAGAAGATATATTAGATCCTGCTAAGCAGCAAAAGTTACAGTTGTCATGCTATCCCAAGAGGCTGTGGCAGCATTTCCCTGGTGGGAAACTAATGCTGCCACATGGCCACTAAGGTTCAAAGTGTCCATGCAAAACTTTAAAAACTGTAAAGAGAATAAACTCTAAAATACTAGATCTAGGATGCCATGCAGGGAGAAAATCCTATAATCTAGATTGTCCATGTAGAATTCTAAAAGCTAGAAGGAGCTAAAACTGTATAATCCTAGAGCTAAAAATTGTATGACACGCAAGGAAAAAAACTTGTAAATGATATTGTCTGGAGACATAAAAACTTGGGAAACTTGAGAAAGAAGAAGCTATCGAGAGCTAGGGTCAGGCCTTTGCTCATTGTCCTTACCTAGAGTACCTATGTCCAAAATAATTTATCGGAGATATCGTAGAAGAGACATCGATAGCTCCTCACGACAAATCTGATATTCTTCCTTGTTATGCATATCTTTGATGGGGCTATTGATGTCCTTAATTTCATGCTTGATGAAATCCAAACAGTCCTTCAGAGGTTCCATCCCAGCGCAACGGGTGCAAGCAAATGAGGATGGAGGGGGTGGAGGAAAATCAGAGG
>CBVK0100794390.1:0-12250 GCA_900067695.1 Picea abies | reverse complement strand
TAACATCCCCCCTTAAGAACAACTTGGGATAGGATTGAAGGATTTACAATGTTGACACAATAGGAGAAGGAAGGAGGCATTAGAGCCTATCCCCCCTTAATGACGACTTCATGAACTCCTAACATAGATCGAAGTTTGGAAAACTTCTCTTTTGTAAGAGACTTTGTGAAAATGTCTGCAACTTGATCTTCAGTAGGTCAAAAGAGCACTTCAATAACTTGATCATGAATGAGCTTTCTGATGAAGTGCATGTGTAGCTTGATGTGCTTGTTGTGCTGATGTTGAGCTGGGTCTTTGGCAAGCTTGATGGCACTCTTATTTTCACGCCAAAGGTTGGTTGGAGGTTGTTTCTCGAATCCAAACTCTGAAAGGATCTATCGAAGCCACAAGGCTTCCTAACTTTCATTTACCGTTGCTCAATACTCTGCTTTTGTTGAAGAAAGTGAAATAGCCTGTTGTTTCTTACAGGCCCAAGTGACAAGTCCTGAACCAAGGCTGAAAACATAACCTACAGTAGACTTTCGATCATCAAGTTCGTCGACCCAATCTGAATCAGTGAAACCAACCAATAAAGGAGTCCCCTCTGAACTGTAATGTATCCCAAACTGAACTGTACCACGGACATAGTGAAGTATCCTTTTAACTTCTTTCCAATGGCTTTCATGGGGTGTTTGCATATACCGAGCAACAAGACCAACAACAAAGGAAAGATAAATATGGGTATGAGTCAAGTATAAGAGGCTACCAACTAACTGATGGTACAGGGTGGCATCAACTTCAAGAGAAATATAGGTGGCAGTAAGCTTGACTCCAGACTGGAAGGGAGAAGGGGTTGGTTTGCAATCATCCATGTGAAAGCGACAAAGAAGGTCACAAACATACTTAGACTCGGAAAGAAAAATTCCTTCATTGGTTTGCAAAACTTGGAGGCCAAGGAAATAGTGCAAAAATCCTAAGTCTGTCATTTCAAATTTCTACTTAAGGTTGGTTTTCACATGGTTTAAAAATTTGTAGTCACTACCAGTAAGGATAAGGTCATCAACATAAAGGAAAAGGATTATGAGATGGTTTCCTACTTTCTTGGTATAGACATTAGGATCAGAATGGCATCTAGAGAATCTGGTGTCAATAAGAAAGTTGTCCATTTTGGTATACCAAGCTCGGGGAGCTTGCTTAAGACCATAAAGAGATTTCTTAAGGTAAAAAACAAGGCTAGAGTCATTTTGGACATAGTCAGGAGGTTGTTCCATGTAGATTTATTCTTACAAATCTTCATGCAAGAAGGTGGATTTAACATCCATCTGATGGACCTCCCATTTATGTGAGGAAGCAAGGGCAAGAACAAGGCAGATGGAATTCATTTTGGCTACAGGGGCAAAGGTTTCATTATAGTCAATTCCTTCAACTTGGAAAAATCCTTTGGAAACTAACCAAGCCTTGTGTCTTTCAACACTTCCATCTGATGCATACTTAGTTCTATAGACCCATTTACATATGATAAGTTTTCTTCCTTTTGGAAGAGGTACAAGATCCCAAGTATTGTTTGTCATTAAAGAACGATACTCTTCATTCATTGTTGTATCCCAATCTGGATGACCTGAAGTTTTTGCAAATGTCTCTGGATCATGAGTCTATGAAACTTGAGCTAAAAGAGAAGAGGCCCACTAGAATTGTGAATGTGTTTGACGTTGATCTAAAGGATCACCGACAAGACCACCAGTTGCTTCTCATTTTGAACGAACCCATCTAGGAAGCGGTGGAACTGGTGTTGATTCAGGTTCAAAGGACTCATCTGGAGGAAGGTGTGCAGGTGGAGGTGGATTTTCATCCTCACTGTCATCATCTGAAGAAGAAACTAGAATAGGAACATAATAAGGCACAAATGTCGAAGGTGGCTCACAGGCCGAAGAAGGCACAACCATCAAATTAGGCTCATAGGCCAAGAGATTTTTATCAAATTTAACATCTCTTCTAAGAATAATTTCATTACAAGGTGGTTGAAGAAGTCTATAAATTTTGACATCTTCAGAATAACCAACAAATATACACTTCTCACTTTTAGGCTGCAATGCTTTTCCTTTCTCAACGGGATTGTGAGCCCATGCTATATTGCCAAATACACGGAAATGACTTACATCTAGTTTAATTTTAGTCCAAGATTCTTCCCATGTTATATTTTTAAGAGCCTTTGTGGGAGTGTGATTGACTATGTAATTAGCACAGTTGATTGCTTCCACCCAATCCTTTAGACTTAATCCCTTATATTGGATCATACAATTAGCCATTTCTTTTAATGTGCGGTTCTTTCTCTTAGAAAAACCATTTTGTTGTGGTGTATATGGAACAGTGTGTTGCATTTGGATTCCCTGTATAGTGCAGTAACTTGTAAAATTATTGTTCACATATTCACCTCCTTATTTGTTCTTAACTTTTGAATTTGATGTCCAGATTGTTTTTCTACAAGAGCCTTGTAGGCCAAAAACTTGTCAAAAACTTCGCTCTTAAGTTTTAAGAAGTAAACCCAAGTACGTCTGGAAAAATCATCAATGAAAGTTAATAAATACTTGCACTTAGAAAAGGAAGGAGAAGAAAGTGGACCACACAAATCACTGTGAACAAGTTGTAAAGGTCCTGAGGCATGCCAAGAGACACGTTTGTCAAAATTGTCCCAATGATGTTTGTCGAGAACACATCTGGCACAAACACCATCTCTACATGAAACAAGAGGAAGATCAGTCACCATATGTTGATTACATAGTTGTTGCAATGAGCGATAGTTTAGATGACCAAACCGCTCATGCCAAAGTTTGCTCAAGTCATCACTATGAGCAACAAAAACTGATGAAAATTTTGATGACCCAAAGCTATGAAACTTTTATAACCTAGTAATATCATCAGCAATTCCAGTTGCAAGAACATGCTTAGGATCTTTTAGATACTTGATTACAACTTGGTGAGGTGAAAACTCTACAGTTTTACCTTCACCTGAATGAGTGATTTGATATACTGATAGAAGGTTACAAGAAAGACTTGGAACACATAATACATCATTGAAATGACCATTATCTACTTGAAATGTTCCAGATCCTACAACACTAAGAGATCTATCATCACCAACAAATATTTTCTTGGTGTTACATTCATTTAGAGTAGAAAATATGGTTTTATCCTTAGCCATATGATAAGATGCTCCAGAATCAATAAGCCACTCATCAAAAGAAGAAGTAGAAGTTGTATTGAAGGAGAAACCAGAAGCGAAAAGTGCATGTCCATGAGAAGAAGAAGAAGTAGAATCAATAGTGATGTTGTGCTTCTTCATTGTTGCTTCTAAATCTACCATCTTCTTGAAACATTTGGACTCATCATGACCATCTTTATCACAAAAGTTGCAATGTCTGTCAATCTTCTTATTTTTATATTTTGCTCATTTGTCACCATTAGGAGTTGAAGATGTCTGAGCCGGTTTGGAACCCTTATATTGCTTGTTTTTGCAGTAATGATGTTGCTTCTTGGGATACTTGGGTTTATCTTTCTGTTGGGAAACTAAGGTTTTGTCAGAGGTACCCGCAGTATTGATCACTCCAAGTTGTATAAGTTTATCTTCCTCTCTAATCAAAGCAGCACAAAATGACTCAAGAGTGGGTTTTTCATAAGCTTTTCTGAGAGTTTCTCTCATGGAATAAAAGGTAGATACAAACATAGAATATGCACTACCTAGCTTAGAAAGAATAAGATAGATGCAATGTTCTTCCTCCATTTTTATCTTACATTCTTCACATAAAATTATGAGTGTTTTAAACTTAGATAGATAGTCTCCAAGGCAAGAAAAATCACTTGAAATCAAGGTTAGTATTTGATTTTCTAATTTTTGTGCTCGAATAATATTGAGTTTACTAAACACAGATTCAATCTTGTCCCAAGCTCCTTCGGGGTCATCAATTTCTTGAAGGTGGTACCTTAAATTAGGAGAGATGGACATTCTGATTAGTCCACGTGCTTCGTCACTCCTATTAGCCTGTTTTGCATTCTTATTATCATCAGTGGGTTCTTTTTCCTTTCCCAATGTAATCCGGTACAAGCCTTTACTTCTTAATAATTCTTCCATATGAGATTTCCATTGGAAGTAGTTGTTGTTGGTAAGAAATACATTACTTGTATAATCCATATTAAATATGTAGATAATATGGATTTAAAAAATGAAACTGATGATCTGGATGGAAAGAGCTCGAAAAGTTATGCAGTTAAAAAAAAAACGGCACTGAAAACAGACTTCCGATGTGAGAGTTATGCCCTTTTAAAAAAAAAAAGGCATAAAAAGTAACCAAATGACCACGTGATAGTGTACGTTGCTTTATGAAGTGACCCACTTTTATAAAGAGAAGTGGGGATCACTTTTAAAATGAAGTTACTTTATAACAGAAAAGTTGCATGCAAAGTAAATAACTCTAAAATAAAATATTAAAGCTACTTATAGTGATTCACTTTTATACTTGAAGTGAAATACACTTTACAATTTTAGCATGACCTTTTTCAAAAAAAAGTAACAAAAGAGAGACTTGAACTCAAGACCTCTTACTTAATAAAGCAACTTTTAACCAAATGATCTAGAAAAATTTATTGTAATGTTCAGAAGGAGGATTGTTGTTGTTGTTGTTGAAGACAGCCTTGGAAAACGTGCTCAAAAAAACTCTTTTCACACAAGAAAAAACATTTTGCTTCTCGATGACAACAAGGGTTAGATCTCGGTTAGCTTACCCGGAAGATGCACCTTTTCCTATATGTTTCTAATTTTCCAAGATCGCACAGGATGCGAGGAAAAGAGCATACGTAGATCTAAAAGAGTAGCAACCCAAAAATAAATAGTACAAAACCGAAATAAAACCAAAATACTACTCTGCAAAAAATTTTAAAATGCATATTCAAGCTTTATACCTCCGGATCTGACTGTAATGGTCGTATCTTGGGCAAACGGAAACATTTTCGAGTGAAATGAAAAGTGTTCCTCAATGAAATGAGTGCTTCGGATGAAATGGAACGGTCCTCTCAACCCATAAATGTACGGAAATGAAAGAAAATGGAGATGAGGCAACTCGGCTTCACGATCTCGATCTACAATAGGAGCAGATCTTCAAACAGGCTCTGATACCATGTTCGACAACACATGTATTCCAAAAAAGGATGAACACCTTCAGTAACCACTCACATAACCAGATCAAATATCAACACACCGATGTTTTCACGTGGTAAAACCCCTACGGGAAAACATCCACGGCCCCAGCCAACGCGGCCACTTGGAGCGGTTTATTAATGCAAAAGAAAAAGATTACAGAGAGATTTTACAAGAGAGTTTCTCACAATCGATTGTCGAAAAATGACCCTCCATGCTATTTAAATAGAGACCATGGACCAATCAGGTGTTAATCCACGGATCAATGACCGTTAAGATCAAGGAGAGTATGACCGTCGGATCACTCTATGTCAGGAACATATCGTGATCGTCGGATTTCCTAACTAAAAATGCATACTAATCCATACTAAAGAAACACACTAAGAAATACGTTTTTACCTAACGTCATATTAGACCAAGTAGTTCTTAACTAACTCCTAAGTGTCTAAATATCCTAATAGTGATGCGCTAGCCTTGGAAGGCTTATCTCTTGCTATTGTGGTGGATTATCTTGGCATTTTTCCTTGAATTGGCATGGTTTTTACTCTCATAATATCATTTGTTTCAATTCAAGGTCATTGTGATAGGAGCTAGGTGGGAAGTATAAGGGCATACACCCCCACCATAGTCTTCATCATTTTATGCTTCATGTTATTGTTTAAACAAGGGTTTGCTAAGAGAAGTATAAGGGCATACACCCTCTTAGCTTAAACCCTAGCTAGAGAAACTTGCCTTGGGAAGTAAAAAGGTTTACACCCCCAAGGAGGTAGCTTATCTATCTCTCTTTTTTTCATGACCCCATTAACCCAATAATTAAGAGCACTATTCATTTGTTATTGTATTGGAGAAAAACAATATGCATTAGGAAATGTGATTTTTGGTCATTTTTACTTCTTGCAAAGTGGATTGTATTCCTTGTGCCTTGAGCATCTCACAGCCACTAAGGCATCCCCATCAAGGGGGTACTTATTGATTATTTTATAAAATTGTATCTTCAACCATCAGGGTTGTAGAAACCCTAACTCATTTGTTTGAATAACTCTCTTACCAACCATTGGATTTTGCTCAAAGTTTGCACACTTATTCTTCTTGGTCTAGCGCACTTTTTGGCAACGTTTGAGGGGGTTCTAGTGGCTTATTTTATTGTTGTAACACATTGGATCTTACAGACATAAGGCTGATATAATTTGTTGCAGACAAGTGTTTACAACAGCCTTATGTTTTTATGCTAGAATATTGGTTTTTCATCTTGTGTTTAGCTAGTCATTAACTAGTCTTTCTCTTGTATTTTCTACTTGATCTCTAGAATTTATTGAGAAGCTTATAGTACCATTATATTGCTGATACATACTATCATATATTGCTTCAAATTAGGGACAACAAGATTAACGTGTTGATCCAACTAACATACATCATTGCAAAGTGGTTTTTCTTGTGTCTCGGGCAGGTATTTCACCATTTACAGGTTACTCAACATACTTGGCAACCCTTGGACCTTCCAAGATTTATTTCCACACATTTCACTCCACTTAGACTTGACCTCTAGGTTCTCCACTTCCATCTCTATCCATACCCATCACATTCCCCCTAAGGTCATCGGGATCGTCTCCCTAGAGTGACCTAGTCACCCTTGAAGTGTGGGACCTACATCGAGGTGACATTGGGTGTAGGATTCCCAAGTTGTAGCACTTTATTTGTGTTTGGGTTGGGATTTCCCAACCTACAACTTGCGCTATAACAAGTACAAAACTTGAGGTCAATTCTTTCTTTTAATGAGCAGTCGAATTTTAGGCAAATATAATAATATGGTTTTCCTCAACCACCACGTCCCCCTCGAATGTATCATTCATTGTATCCACCTCTATAGCTTCATTTTCCTTGGTATCCTCTTCTATAATAATCTCTTCCTTGGTATCCTTCTCTTTGACCTTGGTATCCATTTCCTCTACCCTGGTAACCTTCTTCATTGTTACCTTGTTCCATGTTTTGGTCAGGCACTTGTGTATGATAGATTGCTTGGTATTTTTTCTTTTTTTTTTTCATTACGCTAACATTATTGTGTAGAGTGGGTTGCTTCTTCACAAATTCCACACCATTTTGGTTTTGAATTTTTTTAATTATGTCGTAAATCTCTAGTATTATGATTTGCCAATATTTCACAAATCTCATGGAAATATTCTATTTGGACCCTTTTGACATTAGGTTCTCTTTATGTTGTGTCTCGATATTTACAAAAGTATTTTGTATGGCCTTCATTCATACAATCCTTGCACCATAAGTCACTTCTCCGAAGTGTCATACCCGTCAATGATTTCTAAAGCATTTCCAATTTTTCTTCCATCCTCTCATTAGTCGATGGGGCTAGCCATTCATCATCTATTTCGATTTTTTGGGCCTTCTTCAAAGCTTCTTTGCATGATTGGATATCATGAATTCTTAGTGGTCCACGTATATTTTGAAATATCCTTGTAACATACCATTGGACCAACAGATATACATCTATTGTATGTAGTATCTAACTTAGAAAGTCTTTTAATATTTTGTCATAATCTCTCACAAATTTGCCTGGTCTTCACTTAATTTCTTTAATTTTCTGGATTGTCGGATGCTTAATGCCTTGAGTTTTGAAGAAAGATAGGAAATTATTATTGATTTCACCCTTGGTTCTTGTCTGGTTTTTAGTGAAGTTCATGAACCAAATGAGAGCTCTTTTTCTTAGGGCTCTAGCGAATTATGCCATTTGTTTGTCTTCGTCTATAATGTCTAGGGCATCCCATTGTTTCTCACAGACAAACCAATGTCTCTTGGGGTATTCATCCCCTTCATAAATTGGAATGTGATTATAATATATTTTGTATAGATTTTGAGAAGATGACTTAGAGGTGTTCTGAGACGGCTGAGTCAATCGATTGACTAGTGAAGTCGACTGTGGTTATTTTTGCATCGTTGGTCGAGTTTCAATTGGAATAGTTGATGGTTCAAGTTTCGTCGATGATGTTTTAGAATATTTATTTACTTCAACTACTTCTTTTGTTGGGGGTATCTCATCCATTTGGCACCCCTTGTCTACATATTCAGTAAATCATTTTTCTTGCAATTGTATCAATTTGTCATGGATATTAGTTCAATGCACTTGTTCCTCTTCAAATGTTAATTTAGGTAGGGGAGGTGCATCTGTGAGATCCATGATATGAAGGAGTATGCTTTCATCATTTTGATTGCTTACCCAGCTTTGTTCAATTTTGGGTATCTCAATTAGTAATATGTCTCTTAGGTTGCCTTGATCATCGACTCGATACCACACTGAAGAGGGTTCAGGGTCAATATGTAAGCTTTGATGGAGGAACTTTCTTATTTGAGGAATTTCCTCTTTTGGGATTAGAGATCGTCATAATGCAGGACTTGAGTCGTCCACTTCCATGCTTTCGGTAGTTTTTGCTAGTTGTAGGGCGCCAATTGCATCCTATACCAACTACATGTCTTTACCCCACTCATGAGCCATTGAGGTTTCTCCTCTTGCCGAATCTAGTTGATCAACATCTAACTTATATCGGTCCAGCATTCCAACAATCCACCACTCGTGAGGGTTTTTACAATTCAACTAGCAAGGGCCACTCGCATTATCCATCTATTTTACTATTCTTTGTCTTTTGTCCATTTCTATCTTTTGTATGTCGATCAAGGGTTTGTGGAATGGCATTCTTCGCATAGTTCTTATCTTTGTTTCTCCATCCAAACAGTGTATTCTCTCTTCTTTTTGGTCGAATTCCCTCCCTTTTGCTTGCATACTTTCTCTTTGATGTAGGTCGATTAGGTCTAACTCTAGTGAGGCATCTCACTGAAAACTACCCCCCCCCCATCGTCAAACCCAACTTACTCTAGGTCGATGACAGTGTAGGTGGTAGCTATGTTTATTTCTTCAAAAATAACTCCCAAGCCTCTTTGGTATCTTTACAGTTAGCTTCCAGAAATTCATCATAGTCTTGTTGTCTTCATTTATTTTCGGTATTGATAGGTTTGACTAGAGGACATAGATAATACACAATATGACCAAATCCTATGTCGAGGAGAAATTTTTGTAATAAAGAAGGTATGGTACAAAAGAATTTGTCGTGAAAATCGTAGTAGAACCTTTGTTTGATGTTATCGACAGATGTTCGTTCTCCAATTGCCTATTCTTCATAGAATTCTTTTGCAATGTTTTTAAACCATGCGTGCAGGTTTGTTCAACCCATGTTAACTATTTTTAACACCAATCACTCATCATCACTAAGATTATTCATATGCAGGTATGTCAATGTACTTTTTAATCTCTTCAAGGATCGCTTCAAAAAAAAATGTGTGTGTTTCGATGAAGAATTGGTTTTTTTCTTCTACAAATGTGAGTCAATTTCTTCTAGTGTAGTTCTTCAGATAATTGTTCATGTTTCTTTCCCACCACTCGCATATCTCTTCCAAACTCAACATCTATGTGTGTACAATCTTTTGAAATTTACCTGGATCAAGTACTACCAACAACAAAACCAATGTTGTAATCTAGGGGATTTTGCAGAGATGTTACCCATAGTAATTCACATATATTATACAAGCATTATATAGATACACACATAGAAGAGAGAAAGAAGAGAAAGTAATGGAGAGACCAAGATAGCACAAAATAATCTCAAAATATCAACACCTTCTTACATTCATAATCTTTTATTTATACTTCTTAGTTGGTTACCAGGTAGTTACAAGTGTTTAACTACTTTCGTCGGTCAATCAAATTACAATTCAACTTGAAATTCCCAATCAACTTGTACTTAGTCGAGTCGACAAAGTCAACTAAGTCGTCCAACAACATGTTTTGCCTTACCTAAACATTATTTTTATCTATTATTACACTGCTATAAATCAATGTCATGTCTTGATATTAATGCTCCGATGCAAAATAGAGTTATAATCAACCTTGTATTCAAATTTGCATCTTTAATTCATGAAGAATACAAGGAATGGCATGCTCTTAAGTTATAGCAAAGCCCCTCACATTAGAATTAAATTAAAATTTGTAATAAAATATCATCATGCTGAAACATATGTTTTGAAGGTTGTAGCTTATTATTTAGAATTAAATTAAAATTTGTAATAAAAGATCATCACGCTGAAACATGTGCTTTGAAGGTTGTAGCTTATTATTTAGAATTAAATTAAAATTTGTAATAAAAGATCATCATGTTGAAACATGTGCTTTGAAGGTTGTAGCTTTTAATTGGTAATAAAATATTACATCACTAGGTTGTCATTAAGAGGTAGAAAAACTAAGTTATCAATGGAATGAGAGGTTTCACCATTGTTGAAAGCTAAATGATGAGATATTTATGTAAAATATCTATATAATTATATTTTTTATAAAATAAAACAAAAAATTAGTATGTTGATGAGCTTGGATGAGCATGGTGATGGTATGTATGATTATAAAAGTTAATTTTCATACTTATTATAGGCAATGATGAGATTTACATTTTAGGATGATCTTTATATATGTGTTCTTGCATTTCATTTTTCATTATTAATGATCATCCTTCATCTCGCCACACCCTTCATGTGTGACCAACCCTTAATATTATCAGTGCTAGCTTAATATCTATTTTAGTGAAGTAAAAAAGTGTTATTTTATATTTTTATCTTTCCAAAATCAAACTCCACCATCATACTCATACATGTCTCGAGCCACAATGCTATTCCAAAATGTTTCAAACTCTACTTA
Source organism: Picea abies (assembly GCA_900067695.1). Taxonomy (NCBI): domain Eukaryota; kingdom Viridiplantae; phylum Streptophyta; class Pinopsida; order Pinales; family Pinaceae; genus Picea; species Picea abies. The sequence continues at coordinate 1,337 of CBVK0100794390.1, read as the reverse complement.
TTCTTTTACTAGATTTTGTATTCACTAATAAATATCTAGATAGACAAATCTTCCATCTCAATATATGAATTTTATACTATAATTGGTATATTCTTATAATTGATTTTCAATGTCTAGAGTCTAGATATGAATGTAGAATCACTCAATTCTTTTAATGGCTTATTATTGAAGTTTTCTCACACAATATAAGTGTTATTGTCCTTAATTTCTTAAATTTCTCACTAATCAAATGAGGTATGTGGTTCTTAGCCCAAACATGTTTTTTTGTTTGTATTATGTTAAATCTATTCATAGAATTTCCTCTCATCATACAATTGATACTATGTTTAATGTGTTAATCATACAACTAGCATGTCATTCCTTAACTAAACATCATCTATGTCTATTATTACATTGTTATAAATATGTTTCTAATCATGTTATTTCATTTTTAGTTTACCATAACAAATTAGTGTTGATTGACAACTCTTTGTCAAACTCTTCAAAGCGTTATAAGATAGTAAAATTACCACCAATCAACTTTGTTGACAAACTAAATTAATTAAGACTAAAAACATTCTCCACAAAAACCACATCAACTTATAATCTAATGTATTTCAAAGTAACATAAAATCCAACTAAACTAAAACCATCCTCCACAAAAACCACATCAACTTATAATCTAATGTATTTCAAAGTAACATAAAATCCAACTAAACTAAAAACATCCTCCACAAAAACCACATCAACTTATAATGTATTTCAGAGTAACATAAAATCCAACTAAACTTGAATCTAAAAATCAAAGATGAATATCTCAAGTTCACATTAAAAAAATATATCCAATATTGAAACTTTGAGATATACAACATAGAGCTCTATATCTTAAAAAGTAAAAAGAACATTGTCACTTAACTTTTTTATTTATATTTTTAATCAATCTTGTGGGAAATAAAATGAAATTAGTCATTGTCCCCGAGGTGTAGGGCAGTGGGTGATGGAGTGTGTTGTTAAGCCACTCTGTGATGTTAAAGTCATCGGTTCGAAATTTGCGGGGACAAAAAATCCAACCATGTTAAGGGTTGGTGTGGCTCAGGCCGNNACGGCTTAGATGCCCCTGAGTCGCGGTTTCTCAAGCCACAGGTTAATCGCGTTGCCAACAAGTTCCGCACAAATTAACAAACAAAAAAAAGATGAAATTAGTCATTTCAAATTAATATCACATAATATATTTGTCGAAAAAATTATATTAACCAATAAAATTGTAGATAAATGTTTTTTAATTATAATAAAAAATATAATTTTTACAACTTTAAAATTTAATTTTAATAAATAATTTGTTTTTTTTAATTATTTAA
>CBVK0100794384.1:0-16472 GCA_900067695.1 Picea abies | reverse complement strand
CTCTTCCGATCTCACTTCCAATAGTCCAAGAAGTATGTATGAGAAGTCCCAACACTTAACAACTTCTAAGAAATTTTAACAGCCAATATTCTGTCTATAATTAACAAATCAAATACCCATATTATAAGCACTTGATATTTGCACAATAAGCATAAAACACATGATAACATAAACAATTATTTTAGTAATTTAAAAAACCACATGGTAGGCACTTATCTGAAACTAGAAATTAGTTGGAAACTGATGAAGGGTGTTCCATTTTCCACCCAACCATAGGCACAATCACTCTTGGTGTATTCCTCAAATTTTCACCCCCTATCTAGATCAAGATGCCATGAGATAAGTTCTTTTTTTGCTTAGCAAAAAAAAGGGACAAAGCTTACTCTAATTTTCCCACGGGAACCTAGTAGTCCAGTATTATATTCACCAAGAAAGGGGGTCTTCTGTGATTTCTCACAAAATCCCTCAATCTTATATAAAACCGTGTTTATGAGCTTGAGTAGAAAACAATGCCCAACATTTTCTGCACCCAGAACAATTTTTCTTCTCAATTCTTTTCAAAATCGGAGATCCTCACGTGCTCTTCTCTTTTGGAATGGTCTCCAGACCCACTCATGTGTCTTCCTCGTCCCCTCTACCCCCCAATTTATTTTAGCTTCTTTCCTTCTACAACAATATTTTGTGGGTCCATTTCCCAAATGGTATATCAAATCAAGAAGTTTCCATATGGGGTACTCTTACCTTCTCCTCATTGACTCTTAAGGAAGACTTCCCAACTACTAGTTTGACTGGTAATTAAATTCTCTAGGGTCAAAGATTGTTCTAGGTATGAGTAATTCAAATCCATCAGAGTACGAGCCTGGTAGGGGTCATCTCAACCATTATTAGTTCCCCTCACCATTCTCTCTCATGCATCATAATCTATATTGGAAACACCTTCAACAATTGTGAAACAATTTCCATTTTATTTAATAACATAAATATTTACATTACCTTCTATAGAAAACGTTCATTATTTACAACCTCCACTCATAACCAGTCCGTTCATAGTCATTTTGTAAAATAAAATTTTATTTATATGATGGGAAAACAATGGTTTTACAATGGAAATGAAAAAGGATAATTCTCTTCCCTTATTAGATGTTCTCATCTCTCAACTTCCCAGTGGTTCCCTTACCCATCAGTTTTATCTAAAAATATGCATAGCCATCAATACCTCCCTGCCAACTCTCATCATTGATCCGAAAAGATCTTTTAAAGACAATGGTTGAGTTTGAAAGCATGAGTTAAATTACCATTTAGGAATTTGATGAAAGAAGAAGAATTAATGATGAAACATAGAATCCATAAAGAAATATACAGATCCGGAAATAATCAGGAAGAAACAACAAACGAGAACAACAAAATTTGATAACGGAGTTTGACAATATTGCCTACATCTTCGGGCCTTCATCTCAGTGGGTGAGGCTTTATTATTTCTATTCAAAGCTTCAAAAGTACATAATACCAGTTCCAAATGGATTACAAACTGATCTAGTTATGTTCTACCAGATCTCAAGAACCCATCAAAACTGACGGCACTGAAAACGGATGAACGAAACTCCCAGAAATGGCCCACAAAGGTGCTCTCCTCAATGGATTCTCTTCATAGAAGCGGCTTTGGCTCAACAATTCTTCATCATTTCCATGTTCTTAACTTCCTTTTCATGGCTTCAAGAACCTCTAGTTTATATAGACTAGAAGTGGGTAACAACCTCCCAACTTCTCCCCAATATATGGCCTCAAAAAGGGCTTTAGATCCACCAATATCTGGCCTCAAAAAAGGCTCCAGATCCCCCAATATTGGCCAAAATCTCTCAAAACTGTTGAAAAATCCATAAAAATCTTGTAATATAGTTTAAAAACCCATAATAGGAAAAATGCAGGGCGCAACCCCCTTCCTCCGCACTCCTGGGCATATGGGGTGTTGTCATATGGCCCTGGTCTAAGACCTAGCATGATAACCCCCTCCGGAATAGGCCCATGGTCCTCTAGTCTTAGCACATGTGTCCATGGCCTTATCCCTTCCACACGCCTGAACCTATTTTAGCCCCTAGTCTAGCATCTTGTTTGGCGGGCTAGCCCGTCCGACCGGGTGCTAACTCCAGTCTTCCACGCCAACTGTCAAAGGAATGGGCCATATGCTATATGGTCTTGTGGTAACATTTTGTGGTATGTGTCGAGGTTTTGGAGCTATACCACAGTCTGCGCCAACGGTTACATGACAGGGTTCTATACAAGTGTGTCGGGGTTGGGGCTAGGCCCTAGCCCTTTAGTCTGCTTGAATACAATATATTTCAATTCATATATATGTTTTACACCATAGTTAATAGGAACTAATGTGGGCGGGCTGGTAACTCGGCCCTGCCAAGTATTTCGCCACCCGGACTAGAGGTCACGGGTTCGACTCCCCGGGGAGTCACATAAATTTTACCACAACAACCAATTGAGGGTTACCACATGGAAACCCATGACTGGACCACATGGCACCACATTATTCTTCCAAATAAACACCAAGTGTCAAACTCAGATTTTTCCACCTACACCTTCATAATCAATGCCATTGAACCTACCATGTCACTGTATGATTGTACGACCTCTACAGTCAGCTGCCACATCAACACTGTACGGACTGTATAATCAACATTTTTTTTTGCCTGTTTGGCAAAATGAACAGATCGCAATATATTTCTCATATGGTGCATGTTTGAGCCCATTCAAGTTTTTTTGGGCTCGTATTGATGAGGCCTATGCACAAGTCCATTTTGAAGCCATTCGAAGCAATTTGATTTTTAGGCCTTCCTAGATCCATTCTCAATCACACCTCCCCACTAAAGATATTTTGGTCCTCCAAAAGGATACTAACCAATCATCAAGTGTGGGATAGGCCACCCCACTTGTTCTTTGTCTTTAAACTATGTCTTGTGCACCCATCTCATCAAGATCAACTGTAAAACAATCATGATAATTGATAGCATATTGTTAGCCACTTTTACTCTTTCACATCTTACTGAAGCCACTGTCATCCATGTTGACAACATTACTAATTGTTAGCGATATTTCTTGTCTCGGGACAAGAAATATAAACAAGACAGCAAAAGTCCCGAATCCTTGAGAGTTAATAGGGACCGTCCATATGGAAAGGATGCGTGGCAGGAGATCAGCGTAATCGGGGAGGGTCCCGACAGGGAAGCGTCCATCGGAGTTGAAGCCATCGGGATATCGGGGTTCTTGGAGGCAAGGGAACCGTTGCATCAAACACTACGATATCGCGATACGCGATATCCCGACACCAAGAGTGTGGGGCCACAGAAGTCAACGGAGGACAGGTGGCAGGCTTTCGCGATGGGGAACAGACCATTGACGGGTCAACGGCCATGCGCCATCGGGGATCGAAGAATCGCGAGTCCGGAGGATGCGTGCACATTGACGTCGCAAACCCCAAAACCCCGATGGAAAGCTATATGGCTGCGGTCATATGGTAGCAGGTGACACGGACCATTGTATAGCTCGGATGGGCTAAGGGAAAAAGAGAACTCATCAGAGAATCGGTGATCGAGAGTTCAAAGGGTCAAGAACTCTTGACAACGGGGAACGCGAAACCACAAAACCCGATACAGAGTCAGGGAAAAGTCACGGTGAAGTACAGGAGACCGTGAGGAAAGAAGAAGAGGCCTGTGGACTGGGTCAGGTTTTCATCAAGGATTCCACTTGAGGATCTAAAGAGCCACTTCAGCTCAGCAAAAAAGGAGAAAGAGGGTGGGTGAAGCCTTGCATCACCCATTTATTGCAGAGTATCGAGGTCCTGGCTGAAATTTACCCAGGAGGGTCCCTTGTACCGGTTCTCTTTAGGAAAGCCATGCCGAGTCTCCAACTCACCAGAGGAACCTACGCACGCAAGTTCAATATTCAAAGGGCTCAGCTACCTCCTGGCGCGAGCCATGCTAAATTAAGGAGGCGTATGATAGGGGAGTAAAGGACAGATTTGATTGAGGCAGACTGACAGCCCATCCTGATAGAGAAGCTCCTCAACGTCAAGCATTGAATTCATGTTATGATCGCGCCTTCAGTGCCTGAGTTAGTTCCAAGTATATGTAGGCATTTTTCACCATTTTGTAAAGGATCGATGGTTGAGAAGAGCTCCCCATTGTAATGTTTTAGCAGCTATTCTACTTTTTAGGTGATGCATCTGTATTTGAGATATCTCGTTTATGACAGACAATTTTCCTTGTTCTATCTAGTTTTCGTCTCATGCTTAGAGAGTTCGTGACTGACTGAGTCGCGTGAATTATTACAGTTCTGTTATGATAAATGATTTATCTTTGCATTATTGTATTCTCTGGTTTTTGTATTTAAGTGCAAGAAGACCTTGCATTTGGATGCCTTCTTCTACAGTCTATTAGGAACCTATCGTTTGTAACAGACCTTCGCACTCCTTCCATACAAGTCTTCCATCTGTTCACCCTTTACTACACTCACTATCTGAAGTTTATAAAGACCTCACTCACCCATGCATGCCTGGCCTAGTTTAGAGTTGGAATGATATCGTTTTGAGTTGGCTTCCATTCGGTCACCCCATCTATAAAAAAATCGTGACATAAAAATTGATGGGCGTCGGGCTCTGCTTCTGATAGCAATCCAGGAGTGACTTTCGTCGCCAACATTTCTAGTGCCGTTGCCAGGGACGAAGTTGAATATTTTCCTTGGGATTGAATGACAACGATTAACTGATTCTGAAGGTACATCAGAAATCAGAATTATTCAGATTGTTAATGTGCACCTGGCGACTCCACTGTGGCGACTCCATTGTTTCCACTTTACTGTTTCAGTTGTGGCCACTGTTGACACACCTGAAAGCTGATCCATAGGAGCTTTCTCGAGAAGGTTTCAGTGGCTGCTTTCTCAGCCTGAGAAGTTTCCTGGGGTAATGATAATGTTAAGATCTGGCCTTTGATGGTGAACAAGAACCAGACACATTCGAAGCTGCACATTTTTCACTTGGCGACTCCATGATTCGAGGATCAATTGGCAACTCCACTGGTTCGATATGGAGAAAATTCTGGCTCAAAGGTTTTCTTTCTGTGACTTTTCTCAGATAGTTGGCTTTCCCAATGCACTTCCTAATAGAGACCAATGGGAAGATTTCCTCCCGAAATTTCATGCATCAGATTGGGAAGAACCAGCTGAGCATTTACTGGACTTCCATGAGGCTATCCACCGACACAATATCATGCATGAGGATGTCCAGATTAAGCTCTTCAAGTATTCATTGAAGGGAGATTCTCTTGAATGGTGTCAGTCTCTTCCTGCCGCAAGTATCCTCTCTTTAGCAGATTTTCATACAGCTTTCAATTCATTTTGTAAAGACTACTATCCAACTGTTCGCTTGTTTGAAAGCTGTTGTGAAGAGTTTTCTTCGCTTCATGAAGCCTCTGTTGGCCCTGAAGACCATGTCCATGATGAAGCCCTTACTGTGGAGGAAAGCATCTGCTGTGAAAAAATTGAGGTGTTGAATGATATGAGTGGTGTTAGCTCGAGGATGGAAGCATCTGACATCATATCGGATGTGTCTGTTCTTTTAGATGTTCATAAAGATCAACACGCCTCCTATGGAGATTATGAGTTGGTATAGAAGATGTGGTCCATGGTAGATGGCTCACCTAAATGTCAGGTTGAAGAAAATATTCCTAGCAACCCTGTTTCTGAGCACGAAGACCTTCCCGTTTGTAAAGAAGACATTATTGTGGATGCAGTTCCCTCTCTTTTTCTCCAGGGAGTTTCTCACGATATATTTTTACCTGAGATTAAAGAGAAGAAGATTTTGTATGAGCAACCAGAAGCAGTGGGTCCCACTATCCCTGAAACGAATATTTTTGACGGGATCACCATTCTGGAGGAGGATCATAGAGATAAGGGTCAGCCCCTTTTTGATGAATATTATAGTGATGATGAGTAGCACGCTTATCCTACATTCGATCACTATAAACATACTAAAGAGCCAGTCAGCAAGAAGAATGACCCCATGGTCCCTATTTATGATGAATATGAATCGGACCTGGAGGAGGGAAAACAAGAAGAGGAAAAAGAACGAGAGGGGCAGTCTTCTCTTTGTTCAGAGCCAGTCAGCGAGCAGCCACCACTTGAGAGCAGCGAGCCTACATCAGTTGTCCACCATCAACCTGTGCTTATCAGAGATGTTCAGCTGCAGGTGAACAACTATGTAGCAGAAGAGGTCGTCTGTCGCCAATTTCCTGGAATTGGCCACTCATTTGATGATCCTGTCAGCGAATACATGGAGTGGCATTTCCCTTATGCTTTGGAGCCACCCTACTTCATCTCAACTCCAGCCTATAAGGAGGAGTTGAAGAGTGTAACCGTTCTGTTGTCATGGTTACACCATCTGCTGGTGATCATCGATAGGAGGAAGGAGCTTCTATCCAGGAAGCTGCTTGAATGGCTATGGTGGAAGTTTTCTTTCACCTAGCCCATGTAAAGTGTTTCATTAGTTTAGGATTGTATATAAATAAGCTCTTTGAGCATGTATCTTTGTTTTGTTGCTTTTACTTTTCGGCATATATTTTCAGCAGCGGGATGTTTTGAGCATGACTCCATAGCCCAATAGTAAGGCACTAAAGCTACGGAAGGAGTTCTTAGAGCATCACAGGGATGACTCTATCCCCCATGGAGCCTAATGTTAGCGATATTTCTTGTCTCGGGACAAGAAATAGAAACAAGACAACGAAAGTCCCGAATCCCCAAGAGTTAATAGGGACCGTCCATCTAGAAAGGACGCGTGGCAGGAGATCAGCGTAATCGGGGAGGGTCCCGACAGGGAAGAATCCATTGGATTTGAAGCCATCAGGATATCGGGGTTCTTGGAGGCAAGGGAACCATTGCATCAAACACTGCGATATCGCGATACGCGATATCCCGACACCAAGAGTGTGGGGCCACAGAAGTCAACGGAGGACAGGTGGCAGGTTTTTGCGATGGGGAATGGATCGTTGACAGGTCAATGGCCATGAGCCATCGGGGATCGGAGAATCGTGAGTCTAGAGGATGTGAGCACATTGATGTCGCAAACCCCGAAACCCCGATGGAAAGCTATATGGTTGTGGTCATATGGTAGCAGGTGACACGGACCATTGTATAGCTCGAATGGGCTAAGGGAAAAAGAGCGCTCATCAGAGAATCGGTGATCAGGAGTTCAAAGGGTCAAGAAATCTTGACAACGGGGAACGCGAAACCCCGAAACTTGATATAGAGTCAGGGAAAAGTCACGATGAAGTATAGGAGACCGTGAGGAAAGAAGAAGAGACCTGTGGACTAGGTCAGGTTTTCATCATGGATTCCACTCGGGGATCTAAAGAGCCGCTTCGGCTCAGCAGAAAAGGAGAAAGAGGGTGCTTGAAGCCTTGCGTCACCCATTTATTGCAGAGTATAGAGGTCTCAGCCGAAATTTACCCAGGAGGGTCCCTTGTACCGGTTCTCTTTAGGAAAGCCACGCCAAGTCTCCAACTCACCAGAGGAACCTGCACACGCCAGTTCAATATTCAAAGGGCTCAGCTACCCCTTGGCGCGAGCCATGCTGAATTAAGGAGGCGTATGACAGGGGAGCAGAGGACAGATTTGATTGAGGCAGACTGACAGCCCATCCTGATAGAGAATATCCTCAATGTCAAGCATTGAATTCATGATGTGATCGTGCCTTTAGCGCCTGATTCAGTTCCAAGTATATGTAGGCATTTTTGCCATTTTGTAAAGGATCGATGGTTGAGCAGAGCTCCCCACTGTAATGTTTTAGCAGCTATTCTAGTTTTCAGCTGATGCATCTGTAATTGAGATATCTCATTTATGACATACAGTTTTCCTTATTCCATCTAGTTTTCGTCTCATGCTTAGAGAGTTCGTGACTGACTGATCTGCGCGAATTATTACAGTTCTGTTATGATAAATAATTTATCTTTGCATTATTGTATTCTCTGGTTTTTGTATTTAAGTGCAAGAAGACCTTGCGTTTGGATGCCTTCTTCTACAGTCTGTTAGGAACCTGTCATTTGTAATAGACCTTCGCACTCCTTCCATACAAGTCTTCCATCTTTTCACCCTTTACTACACTCACTGTCTGAAGTTTATAAAGACCTCACTCACCCATGCATGCCTGGCCTAGTTTAGAGTTGGAATGATATCGTTTTGAGTTGGCTTCCATTCGGTCACCCCATCTATAAACAAACTGTGACATAAAAACTGATGGGCATCAGTCTCTGCTCCTGATAGCAATCCAAGAGTGACTTTCATCGCCAACACTAATGATAACATCATAAATGTGATTGCAAATGAGCTAATATGTTTGTAATATATGCGTGAGATTAACTTATCTTGAAGCAAAGTGTGATTGATATTCCATTCTACAATCATGTCAGGTTCTTTCTTAAGATCAATTACTTGATTTGAAACAATCATAGGTGTGTTTCTTGCATGAGATTCCTTTCTTAATTGTTCCATTCTTTGAAGAGTTTTATTTGTTTTTAAGTGATGAGCATGTAAAACATATTCTTGGCCTTCTTTGATTAAGTGATATTGATTTTGTTCCCTATAGAAGATTGCTTTGTGATCATACAAATAAGGACTGCCTAATACCATTCCACATTCATTGAGTGGCACCACATCACATGTTACCTCATCCACAAACTTAGATGAAATTGCAAACTTTAATGTGCATTTCTTTGTTATGTGCAATTTATGATTGTTGTTTATCCATTTAAGTGAGTAAAGATTATGATGCATCTGAGTGTTTAATCCCATTTGTTTAACCAATTCCTCTAAAATCAAGTTATATTGAGATCGACTATCTATCAATGTGTCGACCTTAGTATGCCTCATAATGACCCTTATGTGAAACAATTTAATCCTAGAATCAAATCCATCACCAATTTTACCTGTCAAACCAACTACTGAAATTTTAGATTCATCACCTGAATCTAATCCCAAGTCTGTTGGTCATGTTGTTGCTGCAACTATTTGCCTCCCTTTCCTTTCTTTGAACGACTTCAGTTTCTTCTTGGGATGCAATTTCCAACAACAGTCCTCATCATGCCCTTCTTTCTTGCAATGCTTGCAAGACAACTTCTCTTTGTTTCTTGGCACTAAATTTTCCTTCTTTCCATTCCACTTCCTTTTGTCCTCTTTCTTTGAAGACAATTCCCATGATACCCCAACTCCTTTTTTCCCTGCCTCAATGTATGTTTCTTGAACATAAACCTCATCAATATTAGTAGGTCCAAACATAAATAAAATGTTACGAATGTGTGTAGGTAAACCTCCTATATAATTCATAAGAGTTTCTTGGGTATGTAAAGGAATATATAACATCAATGCCATGTTATGAAATCCATCTGTGTATTCTTGCGTTGTTTTTCCTTTTCTTCCATTTAATTAAAGCCTTCTCTTTATAACCCAAAGGATAAAATTTCTTTCTAAGTGCAGAAACAAAAGCTTGCCATGATGGAAATACATTACCGACTTGTTGCGTGCCATTTTGCAACTTGCTTTTTGACCAGATGAGTGTTGTTCCTGCAATCAAAGAAATTCCAACTTGATTTGAGTTGCCTCATCCTTGATTTGTTGCACACTGCAATAAACCTCCATCTGTCTGACCTAGTTATCAAGCCTCTCTACATTGAATTCACCATCATACACAGGTAATTCAAATTTCACATCAAGCTTAAGTAAAGGCATTTTATTTTTATGTTTATGGGAATGTTTTCTTGTAGTGGATTTGGAACTTGAACTTGAAGAAGAAGAAGTTGATGGAGAAGAAGAAGGTGAAGGAGGAATTTGAGGAGGATCCTCTCCTTCTTTACTTTTGACCTTTGAATATTCACCTAGAACCGGTATCTTCTGTTCCAAGTAATCCTCATATAGAACCTTCATTATATATGACATGGCGAATAAAGTCTTTTGAAACTCTTTTTCTTCATGAGAAAGTCCCTCTTCTGATGCCATGCTCTCACTTTGAGAACTTCTCTTTCTTGATCCAATCTCATGATTCTCTTAAACAAGCTCTCCTTCACCACCATTCATCCTTTCCCTGTTAATTATGAAAACTCAAAAACCAACTGTCAACTAGCTCTGATACCACTTGATCCGAAAAGATCTTTTAAAGACAATGGTCGAGTTTGAAAGCATGAGTTAAATTACCACTTAGGAATTTTATGAAAGAATAAAAATTAATTATGAAACATAGCATCCATAAATAAATATACAAATATGGAAATAACCATAAAGAAATAGAAAAAAAAAACAACAAAAGATGATAATGGAGTTTGACAATCTCACCTACGTCTCTGGGTGTTTGTCTCAGTTGGTGAGGATTTATTATTTTTTTTAAAAGATTCAAAAGTACATCATAATAGTTCCAAATGGATTACAAATTGATCTGGTTGTGTTCTACCAGATCTCATGAACCCATCAAAACTAATGGCACTAAAAACAAATGAACAAAGCTCCTAGAAATGGCCCTCAAAGGTGCTCTCCTCAATGGCTTCCCTACATAAAAATGGCTTTGGCTTAACAATTATTTATCATTTCCCTATTCGGAGCCTCCTTTCCATAGCTTCAAGAACCTCTGGTTTATATAGACTAGAAGTGGGTAACAACCTCCCAACTTCTCCCGAAGACCTGGCCTCAAAAAGGGCTCCAAATCCCCCAATATTGGCCAAAATCTCTCAAAACTATTGAAAAATCCATAAAAATATTGTAATATAGTTTAAAAACCCATAATAGGAAAAATGCAGGGCACATCCCCCTTCCTCAACGATCCTGGGCATATGGGGTGTTGCCATATGACCCTAGGCTAAGACCTGGGGCACTAGCCCCCTCTGGAATAGGCCCCAGGTCCTATGCTCTTGGCGCATGTGACCACAAACTTATCCTTTACACATGCTTGAACCTGGTTTAGGCCCTAGTACAGTGCCTTGGTCGGTGGGCTAGCCCGACCGACTCGACACTAACTCTAGACTTCCGTGCCAACTGTCAAAGCACTGGATCATATGCTATATGGTCATGTGGTAAAATTTTATGGTATGCACGGGGGTTTTGGATCTATACCACAGTCTATGCCAACAATTACATGGAAGGGTTTTATACAAGTGTGTCGAGGCTAGGGCTAGGCCACAACCCTTTAGTCCACCTGAATACAACATATTTCTATTCATATATATGTTTTACACCATATTTAATAGGAACTAATGTGGGAGGGTTGGTAGCCCGACCATGACAAGTGTTTCACCACCCAGACAAGAGGTCATGGTTTCGACTCCTTGGGAGTCACATAACTTTTACCACAATGACCAATGGAGGGGTGCCATGTGGCAGCCCATGACTGGGCCACATGGGACCACGTTATTTACCCAAATAAATACCAAGTGTCAAACTTAGATTCATCCACCTGCACCTGCCCAGTCAGCGCCACTGTACCTACAATGTCACTGTATGACCATACATCATGTATAGTCAACTTCCACATCAACGATGTAGGGACTATATGGATTATATAGTAAACATTTTTTTTGGCATGTTTGACAAAATGAACAAACTCTGATATCTTTCACATACAGTGTCTGTTTGAGCTCGTTCAAGTTGTGTTGGGTTCATATCGACGAGTCCTACACACATGTCCTCTTTGAATCCATTCTAAGAACTTTGATATTTAGGCCTTCCTAGACCCATTTTTGATCGTGGATCCATTCTAGATCAATCCGACCCAAAAATCAGTTTTTTAAAACACTTTGGTGACTCGTGTCATTCAAATATCATCTCCTCAATTCCTCAAGAATGAAAAATACCACCTGACTCAAGCCCTTAAGGCCAATGGTTACTCATCTCCCAAATCAACAAAGCCTTCCGCTAAGCTTTCCACTCTGAGTCCAAAAATCCTCCTACCTCCTCTCCACCCCTAGGTCACATTTTGTTACCTTGCATGCAAGGTACTACTCATCATATTTAAAAAATTCTAGCCAAAAAAATATCAAAACCTTTTTGAAACCCTGTAAAACCATTAAGCAATTATTCAAAACAGCTAAGGAAAAATTTCCATGGCGGTCTTCCCCTTTACCTATTCTTCCTTTTTCTTTCTTATTATTGGTACTAGTAACTTATTGTTTATTTTACCCTTTTCTCTAATAATCATTATTTATTATTTTTACCTTGTTACTAGTAATGGTACTAGTAACTTGTCTGAGATCTCTTCTTTTAATATTCCCCACTCTCAACATATTATCAAAATCCCTTATTTTAATTTTAATTTTTAATGTTTCTTACTCAAAAGGTTAGATCCCTTATTTTAATCTTTCTTACTTTATTATTCTTTCACAAAGTTATCTTCTTCTCTCAATTACTCTATCTCGTTATTACCCTATGAATCTACTCTTTCACATAATCTTTTTTTATTATTGACTAAGGCTCTAATAAGAGTCTAAACATATCAACCAATAATATGTTAAAGTCCAAACATATCAACGAATGATATGTTAAAAAATAGGTTATTTTATATATTAAAAAACAAAATTTATTTTTTTTTATGTTTAAAACTAGGTTTCTTGCAATAATTTAAATTCAAACCAACTTAATATATAAGTCAACCCTATATAGTGACAAAGGCACTGTAATAAGAAAATAAAAATTATAATCCTTTGATCTCACCATGAATAAACATGGTGGAGATGGCCTTGATTCTCATTACTTCATGAGACAAATATCCACTTCTATACTTTTAGATTGAACGTACACTCTTTTGGAAAAAAGAAATGTGTTTCACAAAACAATAACATGAAAAATTATTGCAAACTACCCTGGTAAACAATTAATGTATAACAGATTCACGCGACTGATCCCTAGCTTAGATGTGGCATAATTAGTCATGGATTCCAACGATGTTGCACAATATCTGTTCTCCCCACTATTTGCAAGACTTTCACACAGTTCTAAAGTGTTCTTCATTGCAAGAGACAAGTGGGATACAAGGATATATCAAGCATCTTCAAGGCTAATGACAATTTATCAGAGGATAATATAATAGCTTCAGCCAAACGATGTGGAAGGAAGAATATTCTTTTGTGTAGCCTTGGTCTCTGGAGCATTCAACTATAGAGCGTCAATTTTTTTCCAGTGTGTAAGTCCTTGTCAAGGAAAAACAATGCCAAGAGGGAATGGTTGACTACAACGTCATCGTCATGTACTCTGATCCCATAGTGGAAATAGATAAATCCATAGCTAGAAAATATATCTCCATCATCGGTTGTGGTGCAAAATTTAGGTTCTCCCATCGAGACTTTATTATCCTCTCGTATCACATCCAACAACTTTGACGTCTTCTGGGATGAAAAAGGGGAGATGAGTTCTCGTAAAGAATTGGGAATGGGTGTCCATGGAAAATTGCGATGCTAGTAACTAAGTGTCAGAGAGGATGAAGACTTCGCCCGCACTATTATTGTCTAGTGGCTTAATTGGTGTAGAAGTTCCCTTTTTTAATGGCATGTTGGCCAAGTATCACTTTTAAACCTTAATTTTGAGGTGGTTCTACTAGATGATATTTCTTCTACTGTATCTCCAAAATTTCGTCCCTTATGGGTCTAAAAAATTATTTTTGTAGTTCTCTGATATGTCTTCTTTGCAATGCCACAAGTCTGATCAAAATTGGATGTGCCAAGTGGAAGTTATGTTAAATTCCCCACACCTTGTTGATTTGTGTCCCTTCCAGGAGAGCGTGCTTGTAAAGTGTGCCAAGATCACAATATCTGATATTTGATTATGAAAATTGTACTAGAAATATTTCAGATTGCCCACTATCCAATGCAGTTGGTCTCACTTAATTTGGATACTCACTGAAGAAGATATCATTTTTTTACCTTGGAATACCTTGATCTGTCTACTAATTATCCTCCAAGGGGTTCTTCTTAAACGTTGTAGAAAAAACGTTATAGCGAAAATGCCAAGGTGTCTCAGGTGTAGTAATGAAACCCAAAGACCTTGAGCTCTCAAACCAAATGTTAGGAACCAAATATCAAGATAGCATAAAAAAATCTCAGAATAAGTACTCAACGCCATCATCTTCATGTACTCCAGCCCCATGGTGAAAATAGTCAAATCCATAGTCAGAAAAGATACCGCCGTCATCAGCTCTGGTGCCAAATTTATGTTCTCCCAGAGAAACTTTCTTATCCTCTCTTATCACGTCCAGTAGCTCCGACATATTTTGGGATGACAAAGGGGAGATGAGTTCCTGCAAACATCAAGAATAGTTGCCCATGGAAACTTGCGGTGCTAGTAACTGAGTTTTGGAGAGGATGAACACTTCGACTGCATTTCCACTACGACATACTGACATCTGCATGCCACAATAGATGTCAGTTATACATAAAGGCATAAGAAAAATCACGTGGAGCTTACATATAAAAAACTTACAAGAAGAATGACGAGAGCATTAGAAAACCTCATGTTGCAAGAGGAAAATGAAAGTGATTCCTACAAAGCCCAGTTCAAACTTTTTCACATATCAATCAAACTATTTACCTCAAAATTGGAGAAGCAATCAAGTCGAATGAAAAAAATTAACAACCAAACACAAATTACTTACTTGATAGTACGATTATGGATTCCAATCAAATGCATTTAATGTATATCAACTCTAAAAGAGTAGAGACAACTCATCTATACTAATTCCAATCAAATGGATAACACATCCAAGAGATACCTTTAAAATAGTGCTCAGTGTTGGTATTGTTAGACGAATAAGTTGAGCAAATCGCTCCTTTGATTGAGTAAATCGCTCCTTTGATTCCGTTTAGTTAACTGTCAATTTGTTTGATTTCTTGTTTTCATCACTAAGTGAGCTATTAGTCGCTTCGTTATTTACGAAGCATTTCCATGCATGTAATTCCTTTATATTTCAATTCAATAATGAGATCCGTGTGGTGTTTTGTGTTATTCTATTCTGCGGTTCCTGGTAAATTCATTTTCTGTTTTCTCTGTTCTATCAATTCATTTTTCTGTGGCTGCAGATTTGTTTTTCATGGTATCAGAGAAGGCTGCAGATCCAGCCTCTGTCCAGCTTGCCGAATTGCAAAACGTTTTTCAGCAAGCTCTGTAAGAATTGCAAATCTGTTTTTTTTCTATACAATTTGTTTTTTAGCCGCCGGTATATAATTCTTTGAGCAGAAAATGGCCAACATGAACAACCAGGCTCTCATGCAAGCACCTGTTTTGAACGGGTCGAATCATAGCACTTGGGCAGCCAAGATGAAAGCTTTTCTGAGCTGTCATGAATGCTTAGAGATTGTCGAAGATGGAGTTACCTTGCTGAAAGCTGAAGATGGAGATGCATTGGATCGAAATGCGAGACACACTTACACAGAAGTGGTCAAGAAAAATGCAAAAGCCTTATGTCTTATCTTTCAAGGGGTGGATGAGTCCATCTTTCTGAAAATTGAAGGCGAGAACACCGCCAAAGGAGTGTGGGATACTCTCATGAATATCTATCAAGGAACTGAGAATGTGAAGACCGTCAAGTTGCAAACTTTGCGACGGAACTTTGAAACAATGTCTATGAAAGATATAGAGACAGTCGACCAGTTTATGATGAGTGTAAAGCACCTCGTCCATCAAATCTAAATTCAAGGTGAAGACATTCCCGATCAGAAAATTGTGGAGAAGGTATTGCGAAGCCTTCCTGAAAAATTTAATATGGTTGTTGTTGAAATCGAGGAATCGAAGGATCTGACTACGTTTAGCATAGATCAGCTGTTGGGATCTCTTTTATCAAATGAGGTGAGATTGCAGAGAGAAAACACTTCGTTGGAATCAGATTTCCAAACGCAAGCCACCATAAGAAAAGGTCGAGGCCATGGTGGAAGAAGCAGAGGACGAGGAAGAGATTTGCGAGGTAGATCCCAGCCGCAAAATGCTTCGCATGCAGACCCAGATCAGTCGCATGCAAGATCTTCCTATGATAGAGGTCGAGGAAGAGGTCGCACTCAGGAATGGGTTGACAAATCAGAAATTCAGTGCCATTACTGTAAGAAGTTTGGACACTATAAGTCCGAATGTTATAAAAGACCTACGAATCGAGAGCATGGAACCGCACATGTTGCAAAGGAAGAGAAAGTGCAAGAAACCATGTTTTACTCCTGCCATGCGACTACAGAACCAACCGATTCAGATGTGTGGATGCTTGATAGCAGTTGCAGCAATCATATGATAGGTAACAAAGACCTATTTTCATCTTTTGATAGTACTGTCAAAAATAAAGTAAAGTTGGGGGATGATCATTTGGTGAATGTTCAAGGAATGGGTACCATTTCTGTACTCTCTAAGAATAATGAAAATAAATGCATCCGAGAGGTGTATTATGTCCAAGGTCTTAAGCATAATTTGAT
>CBVK0100794380.1:0-27034 GCA_900067695.1 Picea abies | reverse complement strand
CTCGTGATGAGACCTCCCATCCTCTTGGTTAGGTCTTGCATTTATTTATTATTATTTTTCTTAGGGTCCCTTAGTTTCTTATCGAGAGGATTTTTATTGCCTTCTCGGGGATCCCCTGGGTGAAGCATCTCTAGCTTTTATTTCCTATGGCTTTTACCTTTTACCAGCTGCTTTTACCCCCTGGGCCTTTAGCCCCTTCTTCCCACAAGACAAGATGTAGCCTTGGAAGGTCATCCTAATGGCCAGACTAGGGGAATGGGATGGATGAGCGGGGTATAATATGTAAAATGATGAAAGATGGTGGGAGCGGACGATGGCTGTGCAAATCCCCCTCGGTGGCTAACCAAGACCCATGAATACCAGCTTGCTAAGTTACCCCATCAATCACCCCAACAGTGGTCAAGTGGATTAGTGTAAGATCCAAGCAATCATCGGAAATGAAAGGAACCTAATGCATATATAAGAAGGTTATAACAATCAAATATGACACATACCATGATACCTTGGACCAATTACCTCCTAGAGCAAGAGTCCTCTCCGATGCAAGCCCAGGCCGGTGGTGATGGAAGCTGCTACTGCTGACAGGACAAGTCTGGCTGAGAAGAAGAAAGATGGGCCCTCTGGGGCCATGCTCAAGTCAATCTCGCTCTCGGTACTCCATGTCTAGGACCATGTGGGCCTTGAGACATGATCTCCTAGTTATCCCTAGATATCGGGGATAACAGGGACCACTTTCCAAGGTACCCAAATCTCAACATATATGAGGTGATATTTCTCACCGCTTTCAATATTTTTTTGATCATTATGTAGTATTGCTAAAGTAAAACTATGTTTGCTTGGCTAGGATAAGTAAAACTGTGTTTGCTTGCCTATATGCATTGTATTCATTTTTAATACTAATTGCGTTGTATTACTGATGCATGCAGCCCATTGTCTACTTTTATTTCACAGTTTATTAAAAGTTTTGCAGGTCATCTCAAAGGAGTTGTTGGGATAGGTTCAAGGACTAATCTATCCCCATCTCCACTAAAACTTCACAAGAGTTTTTTGTTCTTCTTCCTCCTATCATATTTAGTTTTTGGTATCTAACTTGCTTAGATAGGTCAATTTAATCAATATAAGATTTTGTTTTTTATATGTGGGGAGTTTCTATTGAAAAAAAAAAATTCATAACCTTTTTTAGTGTGTTGCAGCACAAATCAGCGAGCAATAGCTTGCTGATTTTTGCAGATTCGTGCCAGGCTAAGGGTACATGCTTCCCAATTTCAAGCACAACACAACCAAGGGTACATGCTTCCTAGCAATACAACAAATCTCCCCTTAACTTAGTTGACCCCTTGCCCAATCTTAGTTACTAGTCTTATTTGTCCTAGGAAAAGGTCTTGACTATCATACTTAACTGTGCATTCTGCATTTTCTGCTTAACATCATAGGCTAGATTCCCCTAACCAATTAACTAATTAAAACCAACTCCTAGAACATTAAACTCTAAATCTCATCTAGTAACTAGGGTCTACCCCCCTTGGCTTCCCTAGGAGTTAGCCTAGATGGAAGAGGTTCAAGTCAAAGTGACAGCGTGGACTTTGAACATAGGCATTGTGCCTCCGAGGACACACTAAGTGAGCAGGACTTATAAGGACGGCAACAGTCCCAGACCAAGAACCCCAGTTATCTACTGGGGGCCCTCACAAGGGTCTTTTGCCATGGCTTCTAACTGCTTGGTCCCAGACCAAGAACCCCAGGAGCGTACTGGGGGCCCTAGTCCACAACTAGGGTCTTATGCCATCCTCCAGGAGAATGGCTCTTGCACCTGTATTAAATTCAACACATTGAAGAAGCTATTCAGAAGAAAGAATAGGCAGATGCCATGACAGAAGAATACCAATCCATTATAAAAAATGATGTATGGGAAATAGTTCCCAGACCAAAGAGAAAGGATATGGTATCTTCCAAATGGCTTTTCAAAATAAAACATGTTGTTGATGGAAGTATTGAGAAATATAAAGCAAGGTTTGTTGCTCATGGCTTTTCTCAAAAGGAAGGCATTGACTATGAAGAGACGTTTGCTCTTGTAGCCAGATACACTTCAATCAGAACCATCATAGCCCTTGCAGCTAAGATGAAGTGTAAGTTACACCAGATGCACGTAAAAACAACTTTCTTAAATGGTGTCATTGAAGAAGAATTGTATATAGAACAACCTCAAGGGTTTGAAGTTGAAGACAGGAAGACTCATATCTGCAGGTTGAAGAAGGCTCTGTACGAATTGAAGCAAACTCCTAGAGCTTGGTATGGAAGGATTGACAGTTTCCTAACGAGCTTGGGCTTTACCAAGAGTAAAGTTGATTCTAACCTTTACTTCAAGGTTATGAATGATGAGCCTGTTATATCGCTATTGTATGTGGATGACTTATTCTTAACTAGAGAAGAAAAGCTCATCATTGATTGTAAGAAGAAGCTCGCCGCAAAATTTGAGATGAAAGACCTTGGCCTAATGCACTATTTCTTAGGTCTTGAGGTCTGGCAAAGCCCAAAGAAGATCTTCCTTAACCAAGGGAAGTATGCAGTTGAAATACTGAAGATATTTGATATGTTGGAGTGCAAATCCATGAATACACCCATGGAAACAAAGTTGAAGCTCTTGGTTGACACTTCGTCAGAATTGATTGTTTCTACGCTGTACAAATAGATCATTGGATCGTTGATGTATCTAACGAACACTAGGCCAGATATATGTTTTGTCGTGAACACCTTGAGTCAATTTCTGGTAGAGCCTAGACGTGTTCACCTGGTTGTTGCAAAACATGTGATGAGGTACCTTAAGGGTACATTAGATTGTGGTCTCAGTTATAATGGAGATCATGACTTTAGACTAAGTGGTTATACCAATTCAGATTGGGATGGAAGTGTCTCTGACAGAAAGAGCACTTCAGGATGTTGTTTCAGTCTGGGGTCAGCCATGATCTCATGGCAGAGTAGGAGGCAATCAAGCATTGCTCTCAGCATGGCAGAAGCAGAATACATTGTTGCATGTTCCGCCAGTTGTGAAGCCATATGGCTTCAGAAGTTGTTGACAGGTCTATTCGATCAAGAGATGGAAGCAACTGTGATTCTATGTGATAACCGGAGTTGCATAAAGATGACAAAGAACCATGTGTTCCATGACAAGTCAAAACACATAGAGATCTGATATCATTACATATGTGATATGGTGGAGAGAGGAGACATAAAGCTCCAGTATGTTAGCACGGATGAACAAGTTGCAGATGTGTTGACCAAGCCTCTATCTCGTGTAAAGTTTGAGCACTTTCAAGATAAGCTTGGTATAGTTCGAAAGGACCTTCCTCGAAAGGGGGAGTAGTGTTGTGATGAGATATATCTAGTACTATGCTTCCAGCTTAACCGCTATGACGTAAAGTCAATCTAGTTGTTCTTTTGAGATGTGCCTAGTACTGTGCTTCCAGCTTAATTGTTGTAACGTAAAGCCAGTCTAGTTGTTGTGTTGAGATGTGCCTAGTACTGTGCTTCCAGCTTAACCACTGTGACATAAAGCTAGTCTAGTTGTTGTGTTGAGATGTGCCTAGTACTGTGCTTCTAGCCTAACTACTGTGATGTAAAGCAAGTCTAGTTGTTGTGTTGAGATATGTATAACATTGTGCTTCTAGCTTAATTGTTGTGACGTAAAGCCAGTCTAGTACCTTGCTTCCAACTTTATAGATGTGACGAAAGGAAACACAAGTATTGTGCTTCCATCTTTATAGCTGTGATGAAAAGCAAGACGAGTATTGTGCTTCCAGCTTTATTGTTGTGACGAAAAGAAAGACAAATGTTGTGCTTACAACTTGATAGTTGTGACATAAAGCCAGTCTAGTATTGTGCTTCCAGCTTGATTGTTGTGACGAAAAACAAGACGAGTATTGTGCTTCCAGCCTGATAGTTGTGACGTAAAGCCACTCCAGTATTGTGATGATGAGTCAGCCTCATGCTGTGATGATGTGACTAGCCTCGTGCTTTGATGATGATGTATTATCTTTATACTAATTCATATTAATGCAGAGGATGATTTCATTCCTTTGAGAATGACGATGTTGTCGATGAGAAAAACTTTCGATGATTTATAGATACGCCAGTCAGTGTTCCAAGATGATATTGATGATGTTATCCTCTCACGCACCCGATGTTGTTGATGATGTTGTCCTCTCTCTCGCCTGATGTTGTTGAAGAATACCCTTCTTGTTAAGGGGGAGTGCTTCTTGTTAAGGGGGAGTGTTGAAATAATGTAACTGCAAAGTGTATTCTAATTATTATTGTGGAATTATTCATTAGATCAATCCCCATTGCGGATTGATCATGTCGGCTATTGTAAAGGACCAAATCCCCTTTTGCGGATTGGTCAAAATATAATTGTAATAGGCAGAATAAGAAGTCAGCCCCATAATATATTAAAGAGTCCCCAGAATATATTAAAGGTGGTTATAACCACCCAGATTGAGAAGTCGGCCCTGCCAGTGAAGAGACACTTCCACACATGCTAGAAGTGTATAAATAAGGAGTCTAGCGCCTCACTTATACACACACTCACTTGTTCATTGAGAGACAAGTTTCAAAGCTGCAGCTGGAGAAGAGAGAGAGAGAGAGAGAGAGAGAGAGAGAGATGCATTCTTGGAGGACTTTCTGTATTTGTTTGAGTTATCTCTTGGCATTGTATTGGCTATCTATAATAAGGAAGTTTTTGTTGGGTTTTCTTCCCCTTGAGGGTTTCCTAGGATAAATGATGTGTCTCTTGTGATTGTGTATTTCTCAGTGATCCTATCTTATGCTATTATTGTCTATTGAAATGCAAAGAACTCTAATAATAGCTTAAATCTTAACAATGGTATGGTATGTCTTTCCATACCATGCCTTGCAATGCCATGCCTTGCATTGCCTTGCCTTTCCATGTCATGCATTGCCTTGCCTTGCCATGCCATGCCATGGTATGTTATGGTATTGTATGCCTTGCCTTTCCTTGCCATGCCATGCCATGGTATGGTATGGTATTGTATGCCTTGCCTTGCCTAGCTATGGTATGGTATGCCTTTCCATACCATGCCTTGCAATTTCATTCCTTGCATTCACTTGCCATGCCTTGTCTTTCCATACCATGCCTTGGCTTTCCATGCCATACCATGCCATGCTTTTCCATTCCATGCCTTGTCATGCCATGCCTTCCCCTGCCCTTCCATGCCATACCATGCATTGTCTTGCCTTGTCATGCCATGCCTTGCCTTGCCTTTGCATGCCTTGCCTTTGCATGCCTTGCATTGCCTTGCCATGCCATGCAATGGCATGGTATGTCTTGCCTTGGTATGCTATGGTATGCTATGGTATCCTTGGCATAGTATGGTATGGTATGCCTTGTCTTGCCATACCATGCCATGCCTTTCCTTGCCTTGTCGTGCCATGCCTTGCCTTGCATTGCCTTGCCATGGTATGCCTTGCCTTGGTATGCTATGGTATCCTTGGCATAGTATGGTATGGTATGTCTTGTCTTGCCATGCCATGGTATGATATGCCTTGTCTTGCCATGCCATGGTATGGTATGTCTTGCCCTTCCTTTGTATGGTATGCCTTGCCTTGGTATGGTATGGTATTCTATGGTATCCTTGGCATGGCATGGTATGGTATGGTATGGTATGGTATGGTATGCCTTGCCTTACCATGCTATCGTATGGTATCCTTGGCATGGTATGGTATGGTATGATATACCTTGTCTTTCCATGCCATGGTATGGTATGGTATGGTATGCCTTTCCATGTCATGCCTTTCCATACCATGCCTTGCATTCACTTGTTATTCCTTACCTAAATGAACAAGTTTAATACGTAAATATTGCTTGTTCTAAATGAACAATTTTGATACGTAAAATTTACAATCAAAGGATTCATTAAGCATGTAATTCTACATTTTGTATCCCATATATCTTAGATAAATATACTTGCATGAGAATTTTAATGTCATAACATAAGCTCTCTCTATTCATATATCTAAGGTATCTTCATAGTTGTCAAACATGGATTATCCTAATTAATAGGATTTATCTATACCTAGACCTAGACCTTGCCTTGCAATGTAATGCCATGCTAAGCCTTGTTATGTCTTTCCTTCGATTGCCTTGCCTTGCCTTGCCTTGCTTTGCATTTCCTTTCCTTTTCTTGCATTTCCATACCAACATGTCCCTAAATGGATTGAGGAGGTGAATTGCAACTCACGATAATACTCAAACCAAGACTCAGATGCACGAACCGTCAGTGGCATTGGAGCAAGAGCACTGGGTTTTAGCTAGTGGGGTCACTACGCTATCATTTCGTCAACCGAAAAACTGTTTGTTGGAGTATCTCCAACACTAATGTTTTGCTCAATGAGGCATAGTGCAATTTCTAAAGAGGAGGTCAATTTTCAAGAACAGTGTGTCGGAAATTTGTGGGTAGTGTAGTCACGTGGACCTTGGCCAAACAAACTTACGGGAATTTACAGAATTTCGTTATGCTACATAGTTTGGAGTTTATGCTGCCGGACCAAATTGGCCACATGTCCCTAAATGACTTGAGGAGGCAAGTTGCAACTCGTGATAAAACTCAAACCAAGACTCAGATGGATGAATCATCATTTGCACTGCATTAGGAGCACCTTGTTTCAGCTAATGGGGCCCCTCCGCTATCATTCCATCGATCGAAAAACCATTTTTTGGAGTATCTTCAGCACTAGTGTTTTGTTCAATTTGGCATAGTGCAATTTCTGAAGAGGATGTCGATTTTAAAGAACAATGTGTCGGGCATTTGTGGGTAGTGTATTCACGTGGGCCTTGTCCAAATAGACTTGCGAGAGGTTATGGAACTCCGTTATTATGCTCGGTTTGGATTTTATGCCCCTGGACCAAATTGGCCACATGTCCCTGAATGGCTTGATGAGGAAAAATACAACTCAGGATAAAACTCAAATGAAGACTCAGATGGACGAACCGTTAGTTGCATTGGATCCGGAGCACCGGGTTTCAGCAAGTTGGGCGCCTCCGCTATCATTCCATCAACCGTAAAATCGTTTGTTGGAGTATCTCTGACACTAGGGTTTTGCTCAATGAGGCATAGTGCCATTTCTGAAGAAGTCAATTTTCAAGAACATTGTGTTGAGCATTTTTGGGTAGTGTAGTGACGTGGAACTTGGCCAAACAGACTTGAGGGAGCTTACAAAACATCGTTATACTGCTCGGTTTGGATTTTATGCCCCCGAACCAAATTCACCACATGTCCCTGAATGGCTCGAGGAGGCGAGTTGCAATTCGTGATAAAAAACAAACTAGGAATCGAATGGATGAACCGTCGGTTGCATTGGATCTGGACCACCAGGTTTCAGCTAGTGGGGCCCCTCCGCTATCATTTCGTTCACCGAAAAACTGTTTGTTGGAGTATCTCTGACACTAGGGTTTTTCTCAATGTGGCATAGTGCAATTTCTGAAGAGGAGATCGATTTTGAAGAACACAGTGTCGGGCATTTGTGGGTAGTGTAGTCGCATGGGCCTTGGCCAAAACAACTTGCGAGAGCTTACGAAACTCCGTTATGTTGCTCGGTTTGGATTTTATGCCCACGGACCAAATTGGCCACATGTCTATGAATTGCTTGATGAGGCGAGTTGCAACTCGCAATAAAACTCAAACCAGGACTTGGATGGACAAACCATTAGTTGCATTGGATCTGGAGCACCGAGTTTCAGCTAGTGGGGCCCCTCCATAATCATTTCATTGAAAAACTGTTTGTTGGAGTATCTCCGGCACTAGGATTTTGCTCAATGAGGCATAACGCAATTTTTGAAGAGGAGGTTGATTTTCAAGAACACTGTGTCAGGCATTTTTGGGTACTGTAGTCGCATGGGCCTTGGCCAAACAGACTTGCGGGAGCTTACATATCTTCGTTATGCTTCTCGGTTTGGATTTTATGCCCCCGAACCAAGTTGGCCACACGTCCCTGAATGGATTGAGGAGGCGAGTTGCAACTCGCAATAAAACTCAAACCAAGACTCGAATGGATGAACTGTCAGTTGAATTGGATATGGAGCACCGAGTTTCAGCTAGTCAGGCCCCTCTCCTATCATTTCGTCGACCGAAAAACAATTTGTTGGAGTTTTTCCAACACTAGGGTTTTGGTCAATGAAGCGTGGTGCAATTTTTAAAGAGGAGGTTGATTTTCAATATCCCTATATTGGGAGTTTGCGGGTAGCAAAGTTGCATGGGCCTTGGAAAAAAATACTAGCGGGAGCTTACGAAACTCCGTTATGTTGCTCAGTTTGGATTTTATGCCCTCGGACCAAATTGGCCACATGTTCATGAATGGATTGAGCAGGCGAGTTGCAACTCGTGATAAAACTCAAACCGGAACTTGGATGCATGAATGGTCAGTTGCATTAGATCCGATGCGTCGAGTTTTAGCTAGTGGGCCCCCTACACTGTCATTTCGTCAACCGAAAAATTGTTTGTTGGAGTATCTTTGGCACTAGGGTTTTGCTTCATGCTTATTACATATGTTTGACATTTTAACAACTTGTTAGGCTAGACATGGCATGGCAAGTGAAGGCATGCAAAGGCAAGGCAAGGCAAGTGAAGGCATGGCATGACAAGTGAAGGTGATGCAAGAGCATCTCTCCACCTCATCAGCGCCAGTAAGACAACGCATCAGCGCATTAGGAGGGAGTGGATCCTAAACAAGGATGCGCCAATCCTTTCGAAAATCAACCTAAATTTAAAATTTTTAAATGTAATTAAATGCTTGAGGGCTCAGGGAAATCCGAGCCATGTCTTTAAACAAGCTGAAGTTATTGTAAGATGTAATGTTGCCTTTAATGGTTGACAGGTTGTTGGTTCTAGATTCAATTCAGACTAGATGCCCATTGAATGTAATTCAATGCAAATTCAATGTGAGTAGGTGGATGGAGGGAAGGCTCGAGGAGCCCCTCTTTTGTAAACGATCTTTGGTTTTCAAAATTCATTAGTGTCATGACATGATTAGATGATCAGAGAATGAGACAAACAGAGAGGGGAGGAAGTGTTGAACACCGTGTAGTAGTCTAGCCTTTGTAAATCTAGTACTGAAGCATTCAGGTATAATATAAAAGTAGTTTTTCTTGCATCTAAGGTGTTTGTATTTTTATATCTGTTGAATGGTTATTATCTGGATGTTTTTATGGATTCATTCATGTATGTTGTAGATCTATGAAAGTAGGTTACATTTGTAGGTTTAGATAGATTTCCCTATCTGTAGATTTCTGAGTAGTTATGGGCTCATAGGCTTGTGCAAGGACTGCACACCAGAGTATTGAAACTATGTGAAGTCGATGCAAGGAGTGCACTTGAACGCTGTTGTGAGTTCTGAGAAAGAGCGTGCTAGGTGGGTACACCAGAACCATTCTGAAGATCAGAAGGAGTAGTTCCGAGGAAGGCTTATCAGAGTTACCAAATACTCTGATAGCTAGTTGGAGGAGGAGGACTAGAGTTACTGAACACTATGGGGAAAAGTTCTGCAAGGAGTGCAAGGAGTGCACCAGTGAGCCTGAAGAGTTTAGGACTCAGAAGAAGACCCGTGCGAGGATTGCATTGGGCCAACACTTAGTTAGGTGTTTAGAAAATCTCAGGGGAGACAAGCGCAAGGAGTGCGGGGTTGGAGTCTTTAGAGTTCAAGACTCGAAGAGAAGCAAGTGTCAGGAATGCACTAAGGACCACTTCAAATTCCATAAACTCAGAAGGACGAGCACACAGTGCCGGGAGGGCAGAAGAATTCCTTTGAAGGAACAAAGGGCCAAGACCCTTAGAGATTCAAGCAAGCCAAAGCTCAGGAGGGATAGTGCCATTGTGCATGAGGACTCTACAAGGAGTGAAGAAGGTGAGGACCTTCCAAGCTTCCTGATTTGGAGGAGCAGCGCAAGCATGCGCCAGGGCTAAAGTCCCTTGAAGTGAAAAAGCTCAGGAGAAGTAGCGTTTCCAGGAACGCGAGCAGAGGCCAAGTAGACAACCCTGCAGGAGGGAAACGTTCAAAGGGATGAGCCTTTTGAAATTTAAAAATCATTTCAAGCTCAGGAGGTGCAGCATAGGCCGAGGAGTTAGCTTGCAGAGGAGAAGATTCAAAGCCTTGAAGCCTTTGAAAATTATTAAGATAATCCTTCATTAGGAGATGAAGCGCGCAGAGGGAGAAGCTACAGGAGTGTTGATTTCGGCGAGAGAGCAGATCTGGATTGTTAGATCAAAGTCCAGTTGAAAAAGGAGCACGTAGAGGAGAACAAATCTTGTACATTGGATCAAGGCGCAAGGATCGACTATCATCTGATCCAGGTGAGTCACTTGAGGTTTAACCCTCTAAGTTGTTAAAATTTCATGTGTTCGGCCGAAGTCGTGGATCAAACTCAAGAAGGAAGATATCTAAGAGGGGAAATCAGTGGTTGAGATCCTTTCGGGAGTTTGTCGGAGGATGGATAGTCGTTAGATCTAGAGGAGCTACAGGGGGTTTAATTGGAAAAATCCTTTGGACTTCGCGTATTCGGAGGATTCAGCGCATGGAGAAGTTGGGGCCCCCCAAAGTCCCAAAGTTCGGAGTGAATCCTGGTCATTGATCTTTGAAACCACATGGTCGCAGATCCGGAAGTCCAGAAGGTAAGCACTCTGGGAGTACACAGAGTTGGAGCAGGCAGAATTGTCGAAGACCAGAGCCCATCTCCACTGTTGATCTTAGTGGACAGGTGTCACCAGATCCCATGGTCTGGGGACAAGACACTATGGGAGAATAAATATTAGGAGGGTTCAAATCCCCCAAAGAACCAAAGGGAGCAGTAGATCCTCACCGTTGAACGGGAGGACATGTGGCAATAGATCGAGGAGTCTGAAGGTCCATTACTCCGGAGGAAACAGGTGAGGCTGCGTCAAGAATTCCTAAAGAGCCAAGAGACATAGTGAATCTCAGTCATCCATTGGAATGGACACGTGGATCCAAGCTTCATCGATTCAGAGGTTTGCGAGAACAGCAGGTTGGAGCAGTCAGGACTCCCGAAGACAAGAGTCTCGAAGTCATCGGGGTCGTCCATTGGGAAAACCACGTTGCGATAGATTATAAGGTATGGAGAATAAATACTCCGAAAGAGTAGTGGGAAGAGAAGGTCAATCTATACGGATTCCCAAAGTCCGGACTAGATATGGACTGTTGATCACAGGAGGACACGCGACAACAGATCCAGAGGTCTGGCACTCCGAAAGAAACTTAGAGGAGTATTGTTAAGGACTCTCGAAGGTTGGAGTCAATCCCAACCGTCCATTTGGAGAGGACGTGTGGCTCAAGATCCTACAGTTCATGGACTTGATACTTCGACAAGTTGGCATTGTCATGCAGAAGGAAAGAAAATCGTCGAAGTCCTGAAAGGAGTCCTAGTCGTCGATCTAGGAGGGGACATGTGGAGGCAGGTGAACTTGTTCAGCGTTTCAGCATCGGGAGATATGAGAGGTTGTGTCATTTGACAACCAATGGAAATCCCTGAAGCCTGAAGGGGGTAATCTGGACCATCCATTAGCTCTGAGCTTTTGGAGGGGGCTTAGTAAGAGCCCGAGGGTTCAATGTTTGGATCTGCACAGGGAATTTGTAGACCTATGAACATTAACAGGGGGTTCAACAGAGCCCAAAGAGTTGATTCAGCTCCCGATTATAACGATCCTTGACTGGGAGGTCGAACGGACCCTGGGTGAGGGAGGTGGTCTGCATCAAATAGTATCAGAGTTTGATTTTATCTGCATGTAGTAGGCGAGTAAGGAAAGTTTTTGTCTGATACCAGCAAGTGGTATCAGAGCTTGTTTTTGTTTGTAGACAGCAGGCAAAGGAGGAGAAAGCAGAGTATTGATTCTCTGTACTCTGCTCTGTATTTTACCCAGGGGGGTCTTGCCCTTCCACCATGACATTGGCCCTTGAAGGCCCCTGACGTCATCTAGTTAGGGTTTGGCATTTATGAGGACGGTTTGGTGCTAGTTGGCCTGTGTGGCAGCATTTGAGGCCTCTAGAGGCCCAACATTTTGTATTTGAGCCCTTGCGTTCTATGCTAGGGGTCTAACATCACCCTAGAGGGGCATGATGTCATCCCTAAAGTAAAACTAGGGTTTTAATTATTGATTTTATGTAAAAACTAGATTTTTTGATGTAATCTGGCCATGTCGGCCTTTTATGACCTAAAAGATAATTAAAGGTCCTTGATATTGTATAAATAAGAGATAAAACTCTCATATTTTTTCATCATTCACTAATCACACAAGTGGTGGGCTGAAATTCGGTCTTTAAGGTTTCTTAGCTGAAATTAGTGGTGCACACTTCTTGGAGGCATTTATTGGTGTACTTTGGTAATTTTCATGTGGAGGATCTTCAACTAGGGTGTTTTGCTTGATTATTCTTGGTGAAGTAAGTGGAAAATCTGCATTTCTTTATTGTGAATGAATGCTTATGGTTAATTTTACTTGTTTCATGTCTAAAATTATGAAATTGCTTACTTGAAACCCTAGGGGAAAGACATATGTTTTTATCTTTTTCCTTGTAGTCTTCCATATGCTAAAATTTCTTGAAAGGAACCTATCTTGAAGTAGATACTAGAGCCCTACCATTGTAGCACTCCAGTAACCCCACTTCCATGCCCAATTGCATATTTTATTACAATTTGTTCAAGGAAAGGAGAAATCACTAAGGCCTAACCCTTGTTACTTTCTAGCAATTTTCTCTTGAAGGTGGATCTATGAAGCCTTGGGATATCAACACCTTTCTTATCCTTCCCATCCCTTTAACATATCATTATCATTGCTATTTTTCCTCGAAGATTTGTTGCTACCATTAGTGACTCCATTTACTCTAGAAAGACACTAGACCACCATCTACAAGTGTTGATTGATCAAACAAACACTCATACTTTTATCCTTGAAGCCTTTACTAACATTTGCTAACCCTAAATTAGACTAACTCCCAAACTAAGTTGTTGTTGTAGCAAAACATTACTACAGCCATACAAACATACATTGATTTGATACATTTACCTACATAACTTGCACTAAAACCATTCAAAACTCAATTGTGATCATGGCTAATCAATCTACTAGGTAAGTGCTAACTTTGTATGGTGTTTTCTTGCACTTTTGACCATTAGAATTTGTTGTTGTTGCAAAAGATTTCTATAGCCATCTAACTGCAGCAAATTCTTTACAAAAGTGACATTAAAAGCTAGCTAAACATTGCCAACTTTGCTTCTGACAATTTATTATCAATTAGCCTAGTCAAAGTTATTTTTTCTTGTCTTTTTCAAACAATTTCAAGGCATAAATCTTGTGGCTGTTATAAAATATTATTTGTTGTTATAAATTGTTGCATTGCTGCAAATTAATATCAACTAGCTTACTTTATGAAAGTTTATTGTTTTATGAAGCACTAACAATCATTTGGTACTTGGAAAGTGCCTCGTTTTCCTTGTTGTCTTGTTCTGGGCAGGTACACAATATTATCCATTTTGCTTCATATTTGATTTGAGTGAACTGTGAGAGTGGAAATATTTCCTTGTGATTACTTTCCTTAGCCTTCTCAAACCCTCCAGGTCACCGGGGAAGTCTCTCCTGGGGTAGTCTTGACATACTCCTAAATAGAAAGGGATCTCCTATTAAGGTGACGGTGATAGGTTAATCATAGTTACGCCCATTCTGTATCCACATGCCTTGGGATTTTGGGCAAGTACAAATTGTGCGATAATAGGAGGCAAGAGAGACCCCTCTTGGATGAGTTCCAAGTGTCACTCACCAAGCAAGACTGGTCATCTCAAGGGGTGCGCACTTTAAGGGATTTAGCTAGGTTAGGGTTGTGACGGTTGAGTGTATGAGAGGGGGAAACACCTTTTTGGCCACCCAACCATCTAATTTGAACATTAGGAGGGCGCACTTAGGGAACTAGGAGGCTTTTTCCTTTAATTTTCCACTTCGGGTAAGTTCTGCACCAAGGGGGCACAACTTCTCTTAGGGAGATGGTCAAGTGAGGTTGTGGCTAAGAAAGGGCGGTTGGGTTAAGTTAGAAAATGGATTTTCTAACTTAGGAAATGGCTTAGGAAACCTTTCACACTCTCTCTCAAGTATTTTTGCTCAATTTACAATTTTTGGCATTTTTGACTTAGCAAAATTAAGCAATTAAATTGCTGACTCAAGACTGACCTAGACTCCTCATGGACAATGACCTAGCAAAACTTGTCCAATTTAGCTTAAACTTGGCCTAAGGGTGTAGGGGGTCTCATTCCATTTCTTTTGAGTATTCACACCCCTATCAAAATCCCCTAGGACCAAATTTTTACATTTTTACATCAATTTTAATTAAAATTACCATTAATTGGGTAATTTTAATAAATTAAAAAAAAAATACTTAGACTTGACGAAATTCCACAAGACTTTAGAAAATGTCTAGAATGGTCATTTACAATATTCCTAGTCCCTAGTCACCCATCGGGCTCGATCATTAGAATGTGTTTCACCACTTTGAAGGATTATTATGAGTGAAAAACTCAAGGGTAATCAAAAATTACCCGAGGATAAAAAACACTCGATGAAAGGACTTCCCTAATGATAAAGTCCTAGGTAACTAACTAAAATATGATCCATGCTGACCAATTACAAAAAGAAGTGTCGGGGGAAAAAATTGTCCTGTAGAACCAGAAAGTCTTCAACTTTGTTGCACCATTAGGTGCATGGCTTCATGGCACATTGAGTTTACCCCCTAGTTGAAATAGGTGGTCAAAAGACCTCTAACTAGGTGACCCTCTCCCATGTGTCAACTTCGACTCACTTTTCCACTAGGAGGGGTGTACATCATAGGCGGTAGTGAATACAAAATATGGATGAGACTGTTGAGATTTGGGTACCTTTGAAAGTGGTCCCCTTGTGCTTGTGAGTCTCTAAACACAAAGGGAGAGACTATTACCCTCATTACTTTACTTCATGATTATAATTTCACTTTGATTTAGGAGATTTAAGTCAAAAGTAAAATATGTCACTTAAGTCATTAAAGTGGCATTTAATTCACTTTGTGGGTGAGTTGAAGGACATAAAACTAACTAACGAAAGTGGGTTTCTTAAGTGAGATTTTTGGATTAAATCTCACCCATTGATTAGACTTGGCTAGATTGGAACTAAGCCAGTGATATTTTAGGATTTGGCCAAAGAGAGGCTAAAGGAGGGAATAGGGAAAAGAGGAGATTAATTATTCACTTGCTCACTTGAGAGACATGGGTGAGCAGAAGGAAGTGAGGAGAAGAGAGGATGACGGTTTGGAGAACTTGGGCGCATTCTTGAGAAGAGGAGGGCGCACAAGGGAGAAGTTCTAGCCACTTGAGCTTGGAGGGCTCAAGGCTTGAAGAGTACGGTGCTTCCATGGAGTTGGGCACACACACTCTAGCAAGGGGCGCATTCTAGCATCAAGGGTGCATTCTAAGGGAGTAGGGGTGCATTCTAGGACGAGGGATCACTCTCTTAAGGAGTGAGCAAAGCTTGAAGAAGAGTGTTCTAAGAGTGGAGAAGGGTTTGAGTGAGAGGGGCGCACCCAAGGAGTAGGGGCACACCATTTGTGGGGTTTGGACAAGAGGAGGGTGCACCAAAGAGAGGGGGCACACATGTCCAAGAGATTCACCAAATAACTCAAGATTTTTTTAAGGAGGGAGCATCTACAAGTGGGTAAAGGCAAAGGCATCTCAAGGCAAAGACAAACAACAAGGTAAAGAGGCTAAGGGTTTAGCAAGGAAAGAAGGGCGCACCAAGGCTAAGGGTGCCTTCATTCATGGGCTAGCATGCACATCAACAAGGGACTCCAAAGCTCCAAGATTGGTTGCTATTGTACTAGGTTCACTTGTTGTAATTTTCCTTGTTGTATTTATGCTTTGAGATCTCCAAATAAATACATCTACTCCAAACTAGTTTTTCTAGGGTCATGTTGACCAAAAATATATGTGTCAATTTCATGCATGCTTAGAAGAGTTAGAAAAACATTTAGATTTGAAAATTTTGCTTGTGACAATTTATTATCAATTAGCGTAGTCAAAGTTATTTTTTCTTATCTTTTTCAAGCAATTTCAAGGCATAAATCTTTTTCATGCACTAACAATAATTTGGTACTTGGAAACTGCTTTGTTTTCCTTGTTGTCTTGTTCTAGGCAAGTACACAATATTATCCATTTTGTTTCATCTTTTAAGACATAAAGAAACCTTTGATTTGAGATATTTTTGAGAGGGAAAGGATTTCTTTGTGATTACTTGCCTTAGCCTTCTCGAAGCCCCCAAGTCACAGAGGACGTCTCCCCTGGGGTAGTCTTGACATACTCCTAAATAGAAACAAATCTCCTATTAAGGTGATAGTGATAGGTTATTCCCAGTTACACCAATTTGGTATCCAATTGCCTTGGGATTTTGGGAAAATACAAATTGTGCGATAATAGGAGGCAAGAGAGACCCCTCTTGGATGAGTTCCAAGTGTCACTCACCAAGCAAGAGTGGTCATCTCAAGGGGGCACACTTTTAGGGTTTTAGCTAGGTTAGGGTTGTGAGGGTTGAGTGTATGAGAGGGGAAAACACCTTTTTGGCTACCCAACCATCTAATTTGAACATTAGGAGAGCGCACTTAGGGAACTAGGAGGCTTTTTCCTTTAATTTTCCACTTTGGGTAAGTTCCTCACCAAGGGGGCACAACTTCTCTTAGAGAGATGGTCAAGTGAGGTTGTGGCTAAGCAAGGTAGGTTGGGTTAAGTTAGAAAATGGATTTTATAACTTAGGAAATAGCTTTTCTAACTTAGGAATGGCTTATGAAGCCTTTCCCACTCTCTCTCGAGTCTTTTTGCTCAATTTACATTTTTTGGCATTTTTGACTTAGTCAAATTAAGCAATTAAATTGTTGACTCAAGACTAACTTGGACTCCTCATGGACAACGACCTAGCAAAACTTGTCTAATTGAGTTGAAACTTGGTCCAAGGGTGTAGGTGGTCTCATTCCATTTCTTTTGAATACTCACACCCCTATCAAAATCCCCTATGACCAAATTTTTACATTTTTACATCAATTTTAATTAAAATTACCATTAACTAGGTAATTTTAATAAATTAAAAAAAACTACTTAGACTGGAAGAAATTTCGCAGGACTCTAGAAAATATCTAGCATGGTCATTTACAATATTCCTAGACCCTAGTCACCCATTGGGCTCATTCATTAGAACGCCTTTCACAAATTTGGAGGATTATTATGACTGAAAAACTCAAGGGTAATTAAAAATTACCTAAGGATAAAAAACACTTGATAAAAATACTTCCCAAATGATAAAGTCCTAGGTAACTAATTAAAATATGACCCATGTTGACCAATTACATTATTATCTCACGCAGGGGATCGGAAATTCCAATTACAAAAAGAAGTGTTGGGGGCAAAAACTGCCCTAAAGAACTAGAAAGTCTTCAACTTCGCTGCACCATCAGGTACATAGCTTCATGGCACATGGGGTTAACCCCCTAGTTGAAATGGGTGGTCAACAGACCTCTAACTAGGTGACCCTCTCCCATGTGTCAACTTTGACTCACTTTTCCATTAGGAGGGGTGTACATCATAGGCGGTAGAGAGTAGAAAATATGGATCAGACTGTTGAGATTGGGTACCTTGGAAAGTGGTCCCCTTGTGTTTGTGAGTCTCTAAACACAAAGGGGAAGACTATTACCCTCATTACTTTACTTCATGATTCTAATTTCACTTTCACTTAGGAGATTTAAGTCAAAAGTGAAATATGTCACTTAAGTAATTAAAGTGACATTTAATTCACTTTGTGGGTGAGTTAAAGGACATAAAGCAAACTAAGGAATGTGTGTTTCCTAAGTGAGATTTTTGGATTAAATCTCACCCATTGATTAGACTTGGATAGATTGGATCTAGGCCAATGATCTTTGAGGGTTTGGCCAAAGAGAGGCTAAAGGAGGGAATATGGCAAAGAAGAGATTAATTATTCACTTTCTCACTTGAGAGACTTGGGTGAGGAGAAGGAAGTGAAGAGAAGAGAGGATGAGAGTTTGGATCACTTGTGTGCATTCTTGAGAGGAGGGCGCACAAGGGATAAGGTCTAGCCACTTGAGCTTCCAGGGCGCAAGGCTTGAAGAGTAGGGTGCTTCCATGGAGTTGGGCGTACACACTCTAGCAAGGGGCACATTCTAGCATCAAGGGCACATTTTAAGGGAGTGGGGGTGCATTCTAGGAGGAGGGCACACTCTCTTAAGGAGTGAGCAAAGCTTGAAGAAGAGTGTTCTGAGTGTGGAGAAGGGTTTGAGTGAGAGGGGCGCACACAAGGAGTAGGGGCATGCCATTTGTGGGGTTTGGACAAAAGGAGGGTGCACCAAAGAAAGGGGGTGCACATATCCAAGAGATTCACCAAATAACTCAAGATTTCTTCAAGGAGGGTGCATCTACAAGTGGGTAAAGGCAAAGGAATCTCAAGGCAAAGACAAACAACAAGGTAAAGAGGCTAAGGGTTTAGCAAGGAAAGAAGGGTGCACCAAGGCTAAGGGTGCCCTCATTCATGGGCTAGCATGCACATCAACAAGGGACTCCAAAGCATCATGTTGACCACCTATTCAACTAGGGGGTCAACTCCATGTACCATGCAGATTGGAATCATCAGATGCTACCAAGTCAGAGACTTCGTGGTTCTACAAGGCATTTTTGGCCTCTGGCATGTATTTTTGTAATTAGACACCTTCTACTGACCCAACTTTTCCATTTAAACGAGGACTAAAGAAAGCAACGAAAGGTGATAGGTTGGGGACGGTCTCGTGGCACTCAACATCCTTTCCGGGAGTTATTTTTTCCCTTGGGTTGACCTGTGGAGCTAGGGTAGGCCTTGTTGCCATACTTCTTTAGCACTCAACAACTACTTGGTACAAGCGGGGGGAGTATTGGGGTTG
This sequence comes from Picea abies, assembly GCA_900067695.1. Classification (NCBI taxonomy): domain Eukaryota; kingdom Viridiplantae; phylum Streptophyta; class Pinopsida; order Pinales; family Pinaceae; genus Picea; species Picea abies. The sequence goes on along the minus strand of CBVK0100794380.1, from coordinate 8,038 downwards.
ACACTTAGTTAGGATCCAACCTTAACTTAATTAACTTAATCAAATCCTTAATCCACTTTAACCTTGGGACATTTTCATTGGTATATCATTTGTGGTTGGCACTTAACTAATCTTGCAAGAAACTTTCATTTCACATTTAAATTTTGTGCAAGTTTACCTTATGTGTTGTGGATTGGTAACTAAGTAGTCACAGTTGTGCCCTTGGAGGCTTTCCTTTAAGCATTTCATTTTTTGTTAAGTGGTGTGTTCATATCTTTGGTTTGGTCTTTTAAGCAGTTGTGCATCCTTTGGAGGCACTTCCTTGTTGCTTGTTTTCCATTGAAAGCAGTCAGAATAGAATGTCTCCCAAAAGGATGCACCCCTTGCCCTATATTAGGCACTAGTCTAGTTGTCCTAGGAAAAGGCTTGATTTCTCATCTTGAATTATTGCACATTGCATTGTTGCCTTTGCATCATAGGCCAGATCTTTCCCCCAACCTTTTAACTAATTAAAAGAAACTCCTAGAACTTAACGTTTAATCTCATCTAGAAACTAGGGTCTACCCCTCTTGTCTTCCCTAAGAGTACGCCTAGATGAAAGAGGTTCAAGTCAAAGTGACAGTGTCGGCTTTGAACCTAGGCATTGTGCCTCTAAGGACACACTAAGTGAACAGGACTTAGAACACGTTTGCAAGTGTATATAAGAACGACAACACATCCAAGATTGGTCGCTATTGTACCAATTTCACTTGTTGTAATTTTCCTTGTTGTATTTATGCTTTGAGATCTCCAAATATATACATCTACTCCAAACTAGTTTTTCTAGGGTCATGTTGACCAAAAACATATGTGTCAATTTCATTAATGCTTAGAAGAGTTAGAACAACATTTAGAGTTGTAAAGATTGTGAGGTTTTGTTATGTGTTTTGAGTTATATTGTATGTGTTAATCATTGGTATGAAAAACTCTTGCAAGGGCACCTCAAAAGGACACTTAACCACAAAAATTATCAGCAGAAAGTAACCAAACAGTTTGTTGTCCTAAAAGGTAGAAAATGACAGTTTTGGAAAGTCAAACTTAGAGCTAAAATCTGGTCAAAGATAGACCAGATTTAGCAGTCTGATAGTACCTTGTTTCACTTCATGGTATTAGAGCCCTTGGTGGCAAAGACTTGTTGATTTCTAGTGCATTCAGTGGACAGTTTTGTGACAGCTTGTTGGCAGATTTTTGGATAGCTTGTTGACTGAGTTTGTGGACAGCTTGTGGGTAGATTTGTTGAGAGTGGAAAAACTACCTTTTTACACTTGTGGACAACTTATTATCACACATGTGTGGACAGGAGTGAGGCTGATTTTTGACAACCTCTTATCACACCTGTTTTGCTAGGAGTAAGGTTGTAGTTCTATTGTCTCTTTTCACATTTTTGTTGACAAGAGTGAGGTAGTGCTCTTGTGCAGTTCTAGCATCAGTGTGAGCTTTAGTGGACAACCATGTCAATGTCCTAGATGCAAGAAGAAGATAGGCTAGACAGAGCTAGCAACTGATCCCCTTGGAAGACTAGGAGCACTTTCACCTTAGAGAACCTTGAACTATGGGATATAGTTCATGCTCCCGTTGTTCTTACTCCGGTCACTACTCTCGTGTTGGTGGCAGAGTTCAGGAAGAGGAGCAACAAGGCGAAAAGGACTATTTATGACGAGGTGAGAGACCACGTCATTCCACATTTGACTGGTAAAGACTATGCATTTAAGCTGTGGGTTTCTTTATGCAAGCTTTACCAGAGTCCAAACCAGACTTTATGGTGAGGACAGCCTTAAACAACTTTACCAAACCATGTGGTCCATTTGTTTGAGGCATTGTTGCCTAAGAGGTTATGCCTACTTGGGAGAGACTTTGGGATGATTTCCTATAGGAGGAGACGAGACTCACCTCAGAGTCCTCAGGAAAACAACAAATTACTCAGGGTGATGAGGACCTTGCTCTGTTGACTAATGGCAAGAAGAAGACTGACAAAGGTGCTAGACAACGTCCCAAGAGAGGGGCCAAACCACAGCAGAATGGTTGTGGGCAAGAGGGAGACATGAGCATAGTGAGATGCTTTTCTTGTGGAGAGATGGGTCACTATGCAGGACAGTGTCCCAAAAAGAAGAAGAAAAAGCAACAGGATGATACTGCAATGACAACAGAGGAGCTTGAGTTCGATACACAGTTTGCGAGAGAGTGTGCATTCATCAGTTATTTGGCAGTTGTTACATATGTGTCAATTTCATGTATGCTTAGAAGTGTTAAAACAATATTTAGAGTTGTAAATATTGAGACGAGTGTTATGTGTGTTGAGTTATATTGTATGTGTTAATCATTGGTATGAAAAACACTTTCAAGGGCACCTCAAAAGGAAACTTAACCACAAAAATTATCAACAGAAAGTAACCAAACATTTTGTTGTCCTAAAAGGTAGCAAAGGACAGTTTTGGAAAGTCAAACTTAGAGCTAAAATCTGGTTAAAGACAGACCAGATTTAGCAGCCTGATAGTACCTCGTTTCTCTTCAAATACCCCCTTTTCAATCGATCCACTGGGGGGGGGCATATGTATATTTGAATCCATTTCCCATTGGATAGGCATTTTAGATCATAGGTCATTTTGCAGATCATTTTATCTTCTATATACAAGCACAGTGGTCTATAGGTACTTTCTCACAGAGTATTATCCATGGATACAGACATAGGGATTCTAAGGTTATCGACATCCTGCAGGAGAATCTCATCCCCTTCAATCGCCATTGTTAACCGCTAGATTTGTTCACTTGCAAATATCGAGTGTTAAGGGCCAACATATTCTATTTTTCCGATATTCAGAGTTTGATTCTAGATACAGTTTTGTTTGAGCTAGAGTTGGTTCCCATTGAGTTCAAGTACAGATTGGTTCAGTGATGTATTCCTTACTTAGAGACAGATGTTGCACATGGGATTAGAGAGAGATTATTATTTTTAGCAGTACTCCTACATTTTAGGAGACAAATTTTTGAGATGTGCATGTTATAGATGATAGTATATTTGGGATCCTTGAGAGATTTTGCATTCGATGAGCTACTCTCAGGAAACATGCGAGGGCTTTGAAATTTTGTAGTACCTTGCATGTTGATTCTGACCACATATCCGTACTCCCCACTGAAAATTGAGTCTGATGAACCCAATTTCATTAACATGCGAGCATTTTTTATTTTTATCAGTATGCCATGCACGGTGCCACCTTGCGTCCATTCAAAAGTGACATTTGGCAATCCCAGGTGATGACACGTGGCAGTCTCAAAGTGTGACACATGGCAGTTTCTACGAGTGACAAGTGGAAAAACCAAAGCACATGCATCAAATTGGGTGCATGTGGTGTTGGAGATTTGTAACTTCGGGAAGTCATTCTCCACAAGAAAGTACAAGAAGACCCATCTACACCATTATAGAAGCCCCAAGAAGAAGTTGAAGACCAAAGAAGAGAAGTCGGCCCCACAAGAAAAATAACAATAAAATTGAAGACCCGTTGGCCCCATAATGGCGCCCAGATCAATATAAATACAAGACTGGCTCATTTCATTTTAACAGTCAGACAACTCCTTTTGAAGTGCGCACAAGGCAGATGCAGCTGCAATTTTGGCAGTTTCGCTATTTCTGAGTTATTGGTTATCTTGGAGAGTGTGCCACACTTGGAGAAGCTCGTGCTTCGTTATTCTTGGTCATATTATTGAGGAGCTAGGTCTTGGAGATGCTAGCCTTGGGGAGGATCATTTCTATATGATATTTTGGTTATTGATGATGATGTACTGGTAATATCTTGGACTGAATTCCTCTAGAGAAAGGTTGTTGGGTTTTCTTCCAAGGTTGGGTTTTCTAGGATAAACTCTTGTGTTCTTGTGTCTATTGTGCATGGTTAATATTTCTAGATTTTGTTATTTGCATTGTTATAGTCGAGATTTTTCATTGTATAGTTATTCTATGATCATTGATGTATGAAAGTGAATTTTGTTATTAATCATAAGACAATAACTATCAAGAGCTAAGAATCATGTAAAAACCTACATGATTTCGGAGCTAGTTGAAATATTGCCACTACACAGTTACAATTGCAGTTGCAGTGGTCAGTTGCCAGTTGTCAGTCGCCAGTTGCCAGTTGTTGTTGTCAGTTGTCAGTCGCCAGTTGCCAGTTGTAGTTGTCAGTCGCCAGTTGCTTGTTGTTGTCAGTTGTCAGTCGCCAGTTGCCAGTTGTAGTTGTCAGTCGCCAGTTGCCAGTTGCCAGTTGTCAGTCGCCAGTTGCCAATTGTTGTTGTCAGTTGTCAGTCGCCAGTTGCCAGTTGTAGTTGTCAGTCGCCAGTTGCCAGTTGCCAGTTGTCAGTCGCCAGTTGCCAGTTGCGGTTGTCAGTCACCAGTCACCAGCTGCGCAAACCTTGAGATTAGAAGGAAAGATGGATGGTGCTACAAATTTCATAGGTATGCACTTGTATTTGTTTCCAAGTTAAATCATTTAGCATAGTATGAGGGTGTTTGCAGGGAATGTAGAAGGGACCTTGTCCAGGCAATGACACAAAGGGATTATTGGATCTAGTGCATTCAGAGGAATAGCGCACCCTTCCTAGCTATTAAGACTCTGGGTTTGCATATCATGTTTGATATTTTTATATCGCTACATCTTAAATAAATATTGTAACCCAGACAACAGTATTTAGAGATCTATTAATGCTAAGTACTTTTTCTATCAAATGTTTTGAATATTGTTAGTACAATGACCATTGTGTAAATGCTCATTGTTTAGCACTAATGATGCACTTATTTACAAGATGAAATTGATAGCTTCTAGGAGATGTTCTTGGTTGTTGATTTTGTCGTGAGCAGGTTACTATGGAGGTCACCACACTAGAAAAGTGCTCCTCTTGTCTTTTGTTCTTGTTTTGTTCCGGGTAGGTTACCACAGAGGAATGATTGGTAACAATACTGCAAAAGTGTTGTTCTTGTTTCCCATTTTTTTATTCTTGATCCCATTTCCTTATCATAAGAATATTGTTCTTGTCTTCTATTTTTTTGTTATTGTGCTTGTTCTGGGTAGGTCACAGGTGATAGCTCTGAGAGGGAGCTATAGTGATGGTTGCAAGAGGAAACATATTAGATGGTCTCTAGTTTGAGACATGGAGCAGGTTATCCAGACATGGAGTTGTATACATGACAATATACATCCATATACCGAAGGTGAAGAGGATAAGTTAGAACCTTCTGAAAACAAGGATACCTTTGTGGGATACATAGTGTTCCACATGGATATTGATGAGGAGGAACATGTGACTCCACCAGTGGTGAGGTAGACGGTCGCACCTAGTACTAGTTCAAAGGAAGATAGATTTTAGAGGGAGTCGACCCTTAGGATCCAGTAGGGAGGAGCAACTTCCTAGGACAGTTCATTGGAGATCAGACTTCAGAAGATGCAGAGGGAGAAGATGGCTCCACAGATTGTACAAACTTAGAGGGAGTCATGTTTCAGAGGTAGCATGGTACTCTAGGATCGATGCGTACTTGATGAGCTAGGTTTTAACCAAGAAAGTACATAGTGAGCCTGATCTCAAAGAGAATCGGTTGGCTCAAGAGAGATGATTATTCAGAGAGAGTCCCCCCTAGATCTAGGTGGGAGAGAGATGTACAGGCAGTTGATTGGATCCTTGATGTACCTGGTTAATGCCAGCCAGATAGTTGCCTTGCAGTGAGCACCCTGAACCAGTATTTGGTTGGAGCCAAGGTAGTTCCAGTGGGTGACAGCGAAGCATGGTACAGTTGGATATGGCTTGTCTCTGGTGATGAAGTGAGGTTGAGGGGATATATAGATTCTGATTGAGTAGGAGTGCAGTGGACAAATTGAGCACCTCAAGGTGCTTCTTCAGCTAGGAATCAATTACAATTTACGGGATAAGCTGGAAGCAAGCTTCTGTAGCACTCAGTACAACATATACAGAGTAAGTCGCAGCTAGTATCACAAGTCATGAAGTCATGCAACTTCAGAAGCTTCTTGCAGGACTTCATCCGAGACATGGTACAGAAGGGAGAAGTGAAGCTCCGGTACTTATCCACAGATGAGCAGATTGTAGATATCCTCCCAGAGTGACCATGCTGACTTGGCTAAGGAGGATGATACACATGATTAGGCATGTTGATTTGGTTACTGATAAGCGTTGATGTTTCAACATCGGGCAGACATTCCCCCAGATTGGTCATGCACGAGGATATGCTAGTGCTGATATGACCAAGGGGAGAATGACCCATTCACTCACGGGGCTCTACTAGTGGTGAATGGCCCAGTATGTTGATGTTCTCCAGGTTCGGGAAGGCATTCTTCCTAGATTAGTCATGCACGGGGCTATGCTAGTGCTAATATGAACAAAGGAGAATGATTCACTCATCCACGGCACTTTGCTAGTGGTGAGTGGCCCATATAAGCATCAGACAAAAATTATCCCAGATTGGTCATGCACGGGGCTATGCTAGTGCTGATACGACCAAGGGAAAACGATTCATTCATCCACGGGGCTTTGCTAGTGGTGAATGGCCCAGGTGTAGTCCTTCTCCTGTCAAGGAGTGGATGGACTAGAGATGCTATCAGATGCATGTTCCAGGATGGCATGCATGTGCGGAGATGGCACATCGACATTGTTCAAGATGTGCCTCCCTCATTGAGAGGGAGTGTTGGAGATTTGAAACTTCGGCCAGTCATTCTCCATAAGAAAGTACAAGAATACCCATCTACACCATTACATAAACCCCAGGAAGAAGTTGCAGACTCAAGAAGAGAAGACGGCCCCACAAGAAAAACAATAATAAAATTGAAGACCTGGAAATAAGAAGTCATCTCTAGACATGCGCGTAGATCAATATAAATACAGGACTGGCTCATTTCATTTTGAGTGTCAGAGAACTCCTTATGCAGTGCGCACAAGGCAGTTGCAACTACAATTTTGGCAGTTTCGCTATTTTTGGGTTAATGGTTATCTTGGAGAGTGCACCACACTTGGAAAAGCTCTTGCTTGGTTATTTTTGGTCATATTATTGAGGAGCTATGTCACATACCCACTACAAAAATTAAAACTTTTTGCCCCTTTTTCTTCTTTTCTCCGACGAATAGAAGTCCCCGAGTCCCTACGGGACCTGATACAGACCCTGCCATCCCTTAACCACACTCATATGATCGGCGGTCATGGCCACAGGCCTAACCAGTATGGCACCCTTTCTCTCTTTGCGACTCAATGCTACCAGAGCGTCGATTTTTTCGACTCTGATAAACCCCGAAAGGCGATAGTTGACTTCCCTTTGACACTTTTTGCTACTCGCAGCCCCGCAAGTTGAAGCATCGAGCTCTCGTGCTCTTCTTCTCTGAAGTCCCGAGACAAGAAAGTCAGCAATGGTTTGACTTCCTTTTCGCACTTATCGCAACTCGCAACCTCGTGAGTTGGGGCGTCGAGCCTTCGTGATCCTATCTCGCGAACCTCCGAGACGCGAGAAGTCAACAGAATGTTGACTCCTTCCCAGGCGACGCGCGTCCACCTGTCGACCACGTAGGCCCCGCCTGATGGATGTGCCACGTGTTCTCACAAGCCTCGGCTCTCGACACTTCATGACTTCTATGGTCGAAAGTGGCCCCTTCAAACCTCCAAACCCCTGAACTCCCGATATACGATATCTCCATGGAGTTCTGATCCAACGGTACTCCCATTTCTGGATTCAACGGTTCAAATTTTCCTCCTTGCATTTCACACTTCGCGACTTTGTGCGTTGAAGCACCCAACCCTTGCGCTCTCTTCTTACGAAACCCCGAGATGCGAGATCCCAAACTCGGACCTCTTTCGGACTGCACCAACCCTAACTACCTTGCAACTCTACAAGATCCAACGATTATCAACTGTTCGCCACTTCTATATCGAAGTGTCTCTGCCGTTCGTTTCTTCTCTCTTCTGCGCGCGTCTGGACGTACATTTTCAATGACCCAGATCTATTTCACTCCAGCTAATCTAACGACAGTTGTAGCTCTTCCTT